>VZTI01002282.1:862451-940870 GCA_013397865.1 Struthidea cinerea | reverse complement strand
GTAAAATCCCTTTTTCCCTTCTAACCATGTTTGAATCTTGATTTTAAGACCACGAAAAGGCATCACTGGAGAGTGTCCAGAGAAGGACAACAGAGCTGGTGAAGGGTCTGGAGCACAAGTCCTATGAGGGGCATCCAAGGGAGCTGGGGTTGTTTAGCCTGGAGAATAGGAAGCTCAGGGAAGACCTTATCTCTCTCTCCAGCTATCTGAAAGGAGTTGTAGCCAGGTGGGAGTCAGCCTTTTCTCCTGAGTAAAAAGCAATAGAACAAGAGGAAACAGCTTCAAATTGTGCCAAGGGAGATTTAGATTGGATATTAGGAAAAGATTCTTCACTTAGAGGGTTGTCAAGCATTGATACAAGCTGTCCAGGGAGGTGGTTGAGTCATCATCCCTGGAGGGGCATAAAAGACTTGCAGATGTGGCACTTGGTGACGTGGCTTGTTCATGGACTTGGCACTGTTAGGTTTGCAGTTGGACTCAATGATCTTAAAGGATTTTTCCCAACCTAGACATTCTACGGTTCTATGATTCCATCACTATGGATCTGCATGATCACAATCAAATAATATTACACTGGTGCCTTAGAGATGATGAATGGAGATGCACAACATGGTAAACTGAGAAGAAAGATGAGGAAAAATGGAATTGCCATAAATGCAAAGCCTGATAAAAGCTGATTTTCTGTGAGTCTTGGTTCATCATCTGAAGGGGAAGGGAAGGACTTGTCAGGGTAACGTGTTATTCCAATTGAGGTTCTTGGCCTCCAGGAGCTTGAGAGTCCTGAGCCAGTGGTAACCAGAAAGCACAGCAGATGGGGCAGGTAGCATCTGAAACCTGGAAGCAGGTAGACGGGCCACCACTTCTCTCTCCACAACCTTCTGTTGCCCAAACTGAATTGTGCCAGATAAAATTTTCCATGTAAGAGATAACATCAGGATGAGAGTTCCTAGGAAGCTGCAGTGAAAAAAATCAGTTTTATTTCAGCTATTATTTAGGAAAAATATCTACTTCTTTGTGACCAATATATTGTCCCATGCTTTGGAAGAAGAGTTTGAAATGTGATAGAGAGAAAGCTGTTTGCCTTAGTGGTGTGCTTAATTTTGGCTTCCTCAGGAAATCCTCCCAAAGTGATACCAACTTTCAGACCTTTGACTCACTTCACTTTGCACATGCTCAGCTGTGAACTCCTGAATTTTCCTTGTTGCATTTCCAGAATATTCCAGTTGGTCTGCGCATGCTCCAGGACTCTCTCTGCAATTGCAGCTGTGGGTTCCTGTCTAAGGATACAGTTTCATGATCAGCATAATTTGATCTAACTATGGGCTGCTACCCAAAAGGAATGGGCCCACTTTTTCTGGGATCCCCAACTGCATTTTCCAAAATTCCCCTTTGCATCTGATCTAGCAAATGCACAATTATGGAATGGTTTCTGGGAGTGAGAAAAAAAATCTTCTTTTTTTCTTTCCTCTCTTTTCCAAGGTCAGCGCCAGTTCCAAGTACATGGACCAAGGGCGATATGCCTGACCCTTGTTCCCTGACACTGACTGCACTGCTTGGGTATGCACTGCATGGGAGGAAAGAGCAGCTCGCCAGGATGTGGCAATGGCATGGGCCAGAGCTGTGCACAAGGCAGTTGTATAATATGAATTTATTAAATAATACATGAAAAAACTTGGGCCAAGTAACAGAGGGTAGTAAACAATGCCCAGGGTATTGGATCTGCAGGTACTTATTTAATATATAAGCCATCAGGTGCACAGTATCATACCTGTCTGTATGGAAGCATCGTGGTTGCCAGCAGTAAAGAGAAGGAAATCGAAATGACTACTGTTAATTCACCAGCATGTACTGGAAGAACATGAGATACTTTGTAGATATCTCAGAAAAACAAGTCTTCCGTGATGAACTTGCTTATTCAGTGTAAGAAGTACGGGCAACATGTCTGCTGTGCTATGACAGCTAAGAGGAACATAGCTCAAGGTGCTGAAGGACACAATCTTTCCCTGGGGTAGATTTATCTTTAATACTCATCATCTAGGCAAGACAAAAGAAGTCAGATACCTTTCTCTGAAGCTAAAGCAAGTTGTATCTGTAGTCTCCTGTGCACTTGGAGAGATGCATTGTTTCCCATGCTGTGCTCTCCTCAGCAGCTCAGAGCAGCGTGAGGGCTGGTGGCTGTCCGATGAGTCCTTCCTGGTGGGAGAGAAGAGTTATCACAAAGCTTTCATTTAACGTGGAGCCATGCTCTGCCTGCTGACTGCTTACTTAGTGCTGTCTGTTGCATCAAAATAAAGTGGTAACTCATATCTCTTCCATAATACTCCGAGATTTTTACACATAAATTTGTCTATTCATCACAAGCTTTTATAGTAAATGACTCTCAGAAGATGATCTTGCTTTGTAGCAAAGTGACTGGGAGAAACATAGTTTAATTGTTTTCTGCATGTACAAAAACAGAATCACAGGGAAATAATGTACACACACACACACACACACACACACACACAGACACACACACACACACACAAAACCCAAAGGCACTTCAAGAAATACAGCTTTCAATATATTACCTAATCCAATTCAGAGGAACTCTCTGAGTACAAAGGCTGGGCTGGTGTGATATGACTCAAACATATGGATATAAAGAAAAGCTAAAACAAATGGAATTAAGTAGCTTATTTATGTTCTCCTCTTCCCAGTGCACAGCATCGTTATCATTTTATGATACTGACACTCCTGATGAAGTGTGAGCAGATTGGCTCACCAAAGCCACAGCTCAAATGAGCCTTTACTCTCTGATGTTCATGGACAGCTTGTGGAACTTTCCAGTTGATGCTGAGATGTCCCCTGGGAATGCTATGAGGAGTTCAGGAAGCTTTTTTTTTCTTTCTTTCTTTTCCTCTTTCTTTACCATGGTATCTTATTTTATAGTGGAAGGACTAAATCTCACCATGGGAAATATAAACTTGTGACAAATGCAAAGGCAAAAAAAACAAAACAAAAAACTTTCATAATTTTTCCAAATCTAGCTTGTCATTAACAGCAGTGAATTTGGGTTCATTTAAATTTCATGCTTATCTTTGGGAAGGGGGAGATGAGACACTTCAAAGGGTTAAATCCTTTGTCACAACAGAGCTTGCCTCCGATCCACACTTCTGTTAGAAACGACCTGCTTCCGTGCTATTTAATGGCTCAACTGCACACTTGCCAGCCTCGCCAGATGATTGTATCCTCTGTAACAGTTCTTAATATCTGCTACTAAGGAGTCATGTGTGGAATTTCAGCAGTAGTGAGGAAAAGAAAAAGAAGTATATGTATGGTATTAGTTTACCTTCAGGCTGAGTTCAGTGTCTCACTATTGCTCCTTTGTGGTCCTTCAAAAACTAACTCCTAGTGAAAACCGCTGCAAATATATACCACCAGCATCAAATATTGTCATCTATTTGAATATATATTTTATATAAATATTTATATGTCTGACACAAGCTGTAGGCTTGTGTTACCAAAAAATTGCAATTCATCTAGCACATGAATCAAACCTGTTTGGTCTTTAAACAATGGCATTCACATATGTTAATGCAGCTGCTATTTCCATAGTATGAGTAAAGCATAAGTTCAGTATTTTACTGTAGAAAACACCTTTAATTATAGCCTCAAAACTACAACCAAGTTAGCTCTAGTCCATGCTATGTTACAAAGCCATGTTTAAACAGTTACAAAAAAAATATGTTGTAACCAGATCACTCAATATTTTTGGCTTTTCTGTCACTCCTTTTTTCAATGCAGATGAGTCCTAAAGTACAAATGCAGCTGAAGAGCAGTGAACCAAGGTTGGTATACAACAGTAGAGAGAAGCCACTCCCTTTGTAAAGACATGTAAACAGATCTCGAACTTGAAGTTGAAAGCTATTTTTTTTTACTCCCAACTACAGGATGACTTAATTTGTTAGCTGTTCATTTCCATCTGTAATTCATGAGAAAAAAGAAAGAAAACAATCTTCAGGGGTACTTTTGTGCCCAAATAATAAGCCATTATTTTAACTCAGAAGGGTCTCAGGAAGGACAGGGGAAAATAAGTCCCTAAATCTGTAAAATGCTGCAAAACATTTAAATAACAAATGTTGTTTCTCACATCCAAGATGTGCTGAGGTTGTGATGAAAGATTTTTTGTGTGTGTGTGCATTATTTCCCTATGACTGAAACCACAAGAATGGGCTTTTGTCTTCTGAGGACCAAACCCTTCTTTCTGGATTTCTTCTGTAGTTATGGATATTATTCCTAGCAAAAAATATAGGCATTTTTCTTCCTTTTCTGCTTCTGGTGCCAGAGATTTTTAAGAAGAAAACTCAGTTAATGAATCTTCAGTATCTTCCCCTCTTTACAAAAAAAATCCTTGGTTTTAAGTCTTTGTCGAAAAAGCAAGTGACAAAATAGTCATCAACACTTTGTGCATATTCTTTTTAAAGTCACAACTCCAGCAGCTAACAGAAACTGAGGAACAGATAAAGCATTCATTAAACCAGCCACACAACCTATTGAGGAGTGCTATTATCTGTCCTTACACAGCCTTGTCCCTTTTATTTCAGCCTTTTAAAAAGCTGAACTATGAAGCATTTCCATGTACCATTACCAAAGCCTGCTCTCCGCAGTCTGACTTAGCTGCCTCTCAGAGACCAGAACAATTTCTGCCTCTCTCTGGAATGAAGGTCGGGAACGGGTGAGGGGCAGAGGAGTGAGGGTCCTGCAGGCTGGTGCTGGCTCCCTGCCACCCACCTCAGACCAGAGTCGTGACCCTCACTGCCCCGGCAAACTTGACTGAGCAGCCCCTGTGCCTTCTCCCATGAAAGACACAACTTGAGCTGGAGCTAATCCTCCCCCCTATCTGAATCAATCAGGTCACTGCAGGATTTGGGGCACATAAATGACTCCAGCGATGCAACAGATTTCCAGTCCCAGCTGTAGCATTTTGCCTGGCAGTTCAGGGTGGTTCTCAGCCCAGAGGACAGTGTGAAGTTCATGTGTCAGGACAGAGGAAGACTGGGAAGCTCATGCTTTTCCTGTTCCTGGTCCCATGGTGATAGTAAATCAGAGCACTCAGCAGTTCCCTCTGCAGAAGAGGAGGTCCCTGCTGCTCATTCACAAGAATGCCACGAGTCCTGTGAGTATGAGCAAAGCCACCTTCCTCCACCATCTGGCATCCTGGACTGGTGGCGGGTTGGTCTCATGCTCGCAAGGAAGGCTGTAAGAGAAGTTCATCTGCTGCACCTGTCAGAAAAAGGTCCTGAAGGCAAGCAAAGATGTTGGAACGATCCCTCATGTCACAGGCAGTGGCACTTCAGGAATGATTTCATATGCCAGCCAGACTCCAGCTTCCCTGATTCCTCAGAGTCTTGTCGTGGCTTGCATACACCATGTGGCACCAAACATGAAAAACTGGAGATCACTGATCAACCTGCTCAAGAGAGCAGATTTAGGGCATTGCATGTTAACTTGTTTTTACTTTGGCAGGCTTATTGGCTTGCTTATTTTTTTGTTTATTTAGGGCTTGTTCCATTCGCTCCCACATCCTTCTCCACACCTTCACTATATTTACAGGCAACTTGATGGAGTTGAACTGAAAATACTGATTAATTTTTGGCTGGACTGCAGCCTTGATTTAGGTAGCATGTGAAGGTAGGGAACGCTGGGGACCCTTATTCCATCTCAACATTGTGAATAAATTGTATTTTCCACAGTTATTCCACAGTCTTCCACTGTCTTTCATAAAGAACTGGCCTACAAACTAGCTTACATGCATATCTTTTATGACAGTGGAATTCAGCTCTCCCTCTCTCTAGCACCTTCTCATGAACTGTGCTAGAGGAACAGCTTTAACTTATGTGTATTGGCATAGAGGACATAATTCCATCTTGGGGTAAATCCTTCTGTCCATATCCATTTTACTCCTTCTTACTCTTTCAACCTGAAATTCACTCAAATTTTCTCCCTCATGTTTTTGCTTCTGTTTTAAAGTGGGCTTGAATGGGCCACAGAATCGTGCTGTGTAAGAAAAGCAGAATTCCCTGTGGTGGTGGTGTGAGAGGTGTAGAGGACAAGAAGCTATCTGAATCCAGCCTTCCTCCATTGTTCTGCTCTTCCTCACAGGCTTTCCTGAGAGGCGTCTTTTAATGTCCCACCCCCAGGTAGCTTTTCAGCACATCAGCTCTCCTCTGCTGGGAGTGCTTCCTAACATCTGTTTCAGATTTGTTGTTCCTTTGTTTCCATTTATGTCCCTTCTCAACCATTTTTTTTTTTTTAGGCTGAAAATATTGAATTGTATAGAAAATATCCGAACAGGCTACGACTGGTGTATGTGTGAGGTAAATTTTATTTTAATTGTTGTTTTCTGTCGCACAGGCGGTTCAGCTGCTTTGTGGAAAGGGGAGAAAATATTTTTATCTGTCTTCATTTAACAAAGCACAGTCTGTAGAGAGTATCTGTCTTTTTATGGACCAGTCGTTGCAGCTAGAAAAACACCACAAGGCTTTGAGCTCAGAGTCCTCATCACATCACACATTTACCATCAAATCAGCTCTACTACAACAAAATGAACTGATTTAGAAATGTAGCAATTTCTTGTTCTAATGAATCTCTTGATTTTTGCAGTCCCCACAGGATGACAGTGCCTTGGGAACTGCACCTTAAGGAGGTCCTGGTACGCATCTTGGGGTCTGTTTTTTAGATTATTGGGGCTCCCATTAGTGCTGGGGTGATCAATGGGTACCCATGTGCTGAATGAAAACACTGGAATTTTTTGCGGATCCTCATGATTACCGGACAACAGAACTATTCTGCATGGTGTTAAAAAAACAAGATGGGAATACAAATGATTACTTGTTACAGTTTATGGAAGCAAATCCAGTCAGTGCAAAATGAGAGCTTAATCTTGAGCAACTATGACAAACAATTAAAAAGTAAAGATTTGCATTCTGAACATAAGAGGTAAACGTTGTACTAAATAGCCAATATAATTCACAGCAGGACAACAAAGTAAAGGTATGTGTACAACCAACAGATCTCTTCAATTTCTATTCATGTTCACACTTTATTGTTGATGATCATTTCTTTTTGTCTTTTCCCATTCTCTAACCTTCATGCATGTATTTCTAGCTCAGTCACCTATACCTGCCCAAGATGAGAGGGAGGCAGCAGAAGTTAGAAGTGGACTGGGTCTCTTGCCATTTCCCAGTCTAAAATATATAATATACCCTAGGATGGTGCATGAAAGTTAAGAATGTGGCTTATGCTTTGGGGAGCAGAAGTCATCTGGCAACCAAGTGAGTAAGCACCTCGCTGTTTGCCAGATTGTACTGTCTTTTTGCAGTATAGCATGTCTAGTATTAAAGCTTTACCCCAATTCCATACATGGGTCCAAGCCACATCCTGTTCAATGGAGTTAGCAGAACCTCTGCATAACTTCTCTGTGGGGCCGTTTTTAAGTTCCACACTGGTAGGACATCAATAGCTCTGTACCACAAACATGGTTTTGGCTGGGGTGTGGAGGCAGCCTCCAAAGCAACTTGCTGCATTCTTTGGCAGTCAAACTACAGAAGCATATGGCACTGAGTTACTTACTGGATAATATTAAAAATTGTATAAGGCTCTGCATTTAAACCGAGGAACTATATTGCTGCTCATTAAACACTTCAGAAATGTCCATCTTCATAAATATAAAATACAGAATTACATATGCCAAAGAAAGGCATTATTACAGTTCCTTAAAATGAAATCTTCCAGGTTTTAAAATGCTTAGTAATACTGGCTCACTGACATCCTTCTTGTGACCTTAAAACAATTTTTTGTTGTTTCCTTTAAATAATTTAGTGAGTGATTGCTCAGTGATGATGTTTAAATAAAAACACAATGTGATAGTTAATCTGCGAGACAGATGCTATTAATATTGGATGGATGTAGTTTCAGAAGCATTCTGCCTGAATCCAAAGTACTAAGCTGGATATAAATAGTGGTGGATTTCCCTTATGTGGAAAATGTAATAGCCCCATTAAGCATGTCTTCGCTGCAGAGTCAGGCTGTATATTGACCCTCAGCTTTGAGTACCAGCTTTTACTGAGATGAGGTGCAAGGAACCAGACTGCCAAGATATTTTGGGCTAATGAATCCTCATTAGCTTGGTGCTCCCTTGGGTGTTTCTGTTGGCCTTCACAGGGCCTCTCACCTAGTCCTTTCTCTCTGCAGTATGAGGAGTTGTCTCAAATCTAAGTCATTTTGTCTCAGACCCTGAGCACCTTTTGAATAGCTGAGTTACGTAGCCCAACCAAGGAAATTATCAATCAAATAATAATGAAATAATCAGTGACATTATCTGGATCTGTAGCAACAAAGAGTGGCATGGCATTGGAGAGGGCTCCTCTAGCTTAAGGTCACTTGCCAACAACCAAGGAAAAAATGTGACGCCTCTACAAGGTCTGGCTATTTCTGAAAGACCTCTGTTCCTTCGAACTATGTCCTCACCAGTAAACAGGGAAAATGAGAACGCTGAATGAGGGTGAAAAGCTGTCTCTAACTTCTCTTTCCAATTTCATCATCCTTCAGAGACTGACAGCATCAGAGTTTGTGTGTGGGCATGAGAAACGGAGTAAAATGCAGAGCTGAAATAAGAGTCAAAAATAACTCCACTCTGAAGACATACTGTTACAGGAGGCTGTTACATGGCCAAGTCACTCTTCCCAAATGCCCACAGCTTCAGGATAAGATGGAAAAGATGTTTCTGTATATGTGTGTGCCAACAAAATGCTGGCAGGTATATACTGCCTTCATTCCAGCCCACCCTTCTGTCTTCCCTAGAGAGAAGAAATGTTATAACTGCTGCTACTTTACATCGTAGGCTATACTCGCAGCTACACATTCAATTATTTTTAAACTGTTCCAGTGACAATTCCTATAATGGGCTTTATTTTCCCCTTTGTCCTTTGGGGTTTTTTGGTTTTTTGGTGTTTGTTTTTTTTTTTTTGGGGGTTTTTTGTGGTTTTTGTTTGTTTGTTTGTTTGTTTGTTTGTTTGTTTTTTTAAATTATTTTTACAAACAAAAGATGGATCAGCTAAAGATCTTTGTTTAAATATTATTGGCATGCAGTAAATTCAGTAATACGAGAGTTAGTCCTGGAAGGATGTTAATAAGATTACTCATATTACCTATGCACTTAATAAATTTTTGCTGGCTACTGCTGGATGCTTTGTAGCTCTAGAAACTTATACTTTATGTTAGGGTAATTCCCAGCTCAGCACTGAAGGGAAGGCTAATGCAGCCATTAGTTACTGCCTGAAGTTTGGGACCTGCAGCTGCAGCTTCCTTGCTTTACCAAAGTCATCTTTGCACAAAGCATTTTGGAGTCTCACATTGGATTTAACACAGGATTTTCTATGCTAAGGAGGTCCAGAGCTGCCACCAAAAGCAGCAATTCAGTCAGCAGAGGTGCTACACCAGGGCACAAGGCAGGGCATGCAAGTGTTAGGTCTGTTTCAGCTGTCTCCCCCTCCACAAAAGAAGACAAAGCTTCATTTTTAACACAGGAGCATCTCCATTTCAGGATTTGATTGATGGTGGCTTCTGGTGGCACACAGAGAAGGGCAACAATGGTGTGGGATGAGAGGAAGGAAGGACTAATGCTTTTCCATCATTGGCAGAGTTTGTGAACCAGGAGCCACTGTGTTCTCTGCCCCACCATCCCTTCTGTAAAAAACGGGCAGTAATACTCCTCTTCCTCACAGGAACTTAGAAGATCAACACATTCCTGCTCCTGAGGCACTCAGATGCAAGAGATATACACATAGACACTAGATCAGGCCTCCTTTGGGAACTTGGGGACTGTATCTCAGCTATTTGTCTCACATTACTTAGATAAGAAACCTTAAAATTTTCTTCAACTCACCTCTGTATCATTATCAGGATAATGCAGTTTTTTTTCTTCTTCTTCCTTGATGGTTGTTTTAAATATTGGGGTAATTCAGAAAACAAAAATACCGTGCAAAGAACTTTTCAGTGCTTTAACACACTGTATTTTTCCCAATATTTTGGCCAAAAGCAGTGTCATAATTGGACACTAAACTTCTCACTGTACAAAAAAAAACTCACATATTTCACTGAATTTATTGTCTCCTGAAAAATATTGTCAGAGGCATGTAATTTGGAGGCCAGTCTGAAACATCTCTGTTTAAAGACTTCAATCTTTTATCATTATGAACAATGATGGTGGTATTTACAATCGGTATTTGCGCTACTGAAATACTGAAATATTTACAGTAGGTATTTACACTTCTGAAAGCTGTGACAGGGCAAGAGGATTTGGAAGCCAAACCCAGAGTTAACACCTGAAGTCTTTTCTTGGTGAAAGAAGCTGGGAGTATTCCTACAGTGAGTAACTTTGGACACTCCTAAAATACTACCAGTGTTTCATGTCTAGGTGACGATTAACCAGGGGACACAACAATATATTGCAAATGCTGAAAAAGTGATGACACTAAAGAAAGTGGAGATACTGTGATGATGGAAGAGAGAACAAAGAGCAAGAATAAGATGAAATTAAGAAAAGTATAATTCAGTTTGTGAAGAAAGTATGTTTGAAAGTACTTGGAAAAAAATCTCCACTGTTCTGTGGTGAAACTCTCCATCTTGAGTTTCTCAAATCAAAATCCTGCTTTTTCATGATAAACAGCACTATGATCTGGATATGTTTTCTGTCTTACTGATACAGTAATAGCAATCTTATTGTTTTCTGATATTTGGATCTTTTCTCAAAATCTTCTAATACAGAATTTCTGCACAGTAAAATTAGTTCATCTGCCATTACATTTACTTTTCTTAGGCACTTTTTACAGTCTCATAAATCCTGGTTGGAATATCACTACTGTTGGGAAATGGGATGAAATAATCCAAATATTTCTAGCGAAGACTAGGAGCTTAAAATGAGTGAATCACATTTAGTAATTTGACAAAGAAAACTGAACAGCAAATGTTTTATAAAACTTCCTTTTCCCCAGAGTACACCTCATTGCTATATGTACACGTTAGTGATACATGCCAATATTGAATATGTACAGGGTACAGCTGGTTGAATGATCCTTTGAAGAGAGAATACCCACAAATGTAGCCCATCTTTCTGCCAGTAAGTCGGTCTAATTTCTACAAATACATTACTCGTTTATAGTATTTACCAAAGAGTTTACAGCAATTGATTCTACATGGTATTTACAAGGTACTTGGTATGACTAATGCCTTATTTTTTATTATCGTTCATTCATTCAAATGGAGGACCTGAAACTTCTAACATGTTGATGTTGGTAAAATACTTGGCATTTCTCTTCCTGCTGCTGCTTTTCTAGCGAGAAATCATTAGTGGGGTAACAATGTTCATTTATTGATTTATGCAGTTTCTAAACTGAATACTCTGATAAAGATGCACATTTTTCTTTTTAAAAATTTAGTTTGTCATACCCACATCTACCTCCCCACAGTCTTCTGTCTCCATCTGGTAGCAGAAATATTTTTTCCAAAATTTATGCACTTTTTGTAGAGGTTTGTATTTTGTCATTCACACAACAAAAATTCAGATTCATGGTTGGTTTTTGCATAACTTGTTTGCCAACAGTACCAGGCGAACATAAGAAACAAGTCAGTCTCTTGAAATGCTTTTTTTATTTTCACTCTTATGATACATTTCAAAGCCATTAGAAGCTAATCTGACAACATTTTTATGTGACATGGTTGTCAGTAGGGAAAAAAAAGAAAGGCATGGGAAAGCAGTTGGAAAAACCTGAAAATAAGAGACTTCAATATAGTTGGGAACAGCTGCTAGTGAGATACGTGTGTGTACAGAAAATGCACTGCCCTAAAGGATCAGGATTTTAATAGAGGTTGCATAACACTTTAAGGTATGCTGTTCAGTCTCTTTACTGTTACTGTATTTGCAAGAAGAAAGAAAACAACAGCTTGGTGAAGCAGATTGCAAATTAAGAAATTCAAGCCCCATTTCAAATGGGTGATTTAGGGCATAAGTAACACCACCCATCCTGAAACAATGGTTAATGTGTAGCAAAAATTAAATTGCACTGACTTACACAGAACTCTGAAAAGTCATCTTGAAGTTCCAGTACCCACTTGGAGTACTTCCCTCAGTGAAGATGAATGGCTGACATTGTATGATTGGCCAGTGACAAGACCCTAAAAGCCTTTCTGGTTCTGGCCCAATTAATGCATCTACTCTCTATTTTCACACCTAATTTTCACTGAACTCTCCATTCTGCTATAATTGTTATGGTTATTGCTACACTGAATTGTTAAGTATTAAGGAGGAATTTTCTTAATTTGGTTACACGGGGTTTGTATGATTGATCAAAATAGTTTGCAAATGCATCACAAATTGTCACACACTTTGCGTAAACTAGCAGTGAGATGTTGGCTGAGTGTGTTACAGTATTAAAATGGCAGAAGTAGTACAGACTTCTGAATAGTTTGGAGACAGTGCTTAGTATGACCTGAAAAGCACTGAGAATTTGTGTACCAGGGCTCAGTTACTGACCAAGCTGAAAGTTTCAAAAACTTCCTGCAAAAGTTGCCATTTTTAAATGAAAGGCGTAATTAAGCATGTTGTGTGTGTCTTGCTGCTTCAAGGTATGTTTTCAAAAGCCACTGAAGGAATTTAGTTGCTTCGCTCTCCGACATCGATGACAGCACACACCTCTTTGAAAAATCACTCTCTGTGCTTTGCCTGTGTTAGAGCTCTCCAGCTCCATAATCTCCCAGAGTGTACTGTTATTGCATTTTTGACAGCTGGTTCGCATACCAAAAGTGATGTAACCCAGATGACCTTATATCCTTTGCAGGTCATGCATGATTCTTGTATTCACAGTTTAATAAAGCTAGGAAACAAGACTTGCAGAGAAATACATCCTTCCCTGGACAAAGGGGGTTGCAGCAGCTCTAAATTGATTTAATGAAAACATGGAAACAGCAAAGTATCTGTGTCAATTTTTTTTTTTTTTTTTTTTGCCATGGTAAGCCACCATGTGGATTTTGATTCCTTCTCAGAAGAGCATATCTAGGCAATCACAATAGACATGGCAGGTAGAAAGTGAGTCTTTCTCATTTCAAGACTTGCTCACTTATTTTTACATCATTTTAAGCACATGATTTTGTCATTTCTTCTGCTTCCCACCTCCCAAAGCACAGTGACTCTCCAAGTCTAAAAATTACCAAACAGAATTGTTTTTGCTGCAGTTAAATGACTCCAGAGTGACCAAAAATTCCTTTAGTTAAGATTACTCCCGTTTTTTTTAAAATCTTGGTGCTCTGTTTTCTGTTGGCTTTTTCTCAAAATTTCCTGTGGTAATTTTAATTAGCTCTTTAGAATTCTCTAACAGGGGATTAGGTAAAGTTACGTGCAAATGTGTTGCTTTTCTTTGCTTCAAATTAAAAAAAAAAGTAAATTAAGCTTGTGTTGGTAGAGATAGTTTCATCTGTGCCTTTGTGCATTACAAAATATCATAGGAGGCTATGCCTGCTCTAGACCAAGTCTTGACTAAATGAGAATTATGGATAGTATGCAAGTTCTTTGTCCCTGTCAGATGCACAAACCTTCCCAGAGGTTTTCCCTTTCTTCTCTTTGCTGTGTGATCATGTTTTTATTCATCCAGTTCATGTTTTTATTCATCCAGTTCAATGTCTGGGATGATGGAAGATGGTAAACCTCTCAGCAGCACAGCTGGAGTCTCTGAAACAACCTTGAGTTGCCGTGACCATCAGAGTGGAAAGGAAACTGGAGGACACGAAGGAGCAGTGACCAGGGAAACAGAGAGGAGCAAGAGACAGCAGACAGCGTTTTGACAGCTTAGTGCATTGCACCGAGACAAGACTGACGACTTCATTACTGACTAACTTTCTTCTGAGTGGAACTGATAGGCCTGAAGTCTCAGTGCTGGAAAGTAGTTTAAATGCCAAAATAATTCAGCAGGCTTTGCCTGCTTTGGTTTTCCTTAGCTATCTAGTTGTGAAGGTGCAAATATTGTAACCCCAGGGAGATTTCAGGGATCATTAGTGGTGTAGAAGGCTGAAGATGTGAGTGACACTTGGCCTAAAGCCTGTGATTGATTGGTAGTCACAAATGTGGTTTTCAGCTACAGAAAAGGAGTGAGATCATCATCATTAGAAAGGAAAAGAAAGATGGAAACAAGATGTCCTTTTCCAGAGTGAATTCAAAGTTTTGTACCTGTGCCTTCATCTTGTGTTGCTGAAAGATTTAACTATAAGGTAAAGAAAATCACAATATCCACAATAAAATTAAAGGCAACCCAAAGACTAGAAAGATTGACAGAACCATGGGTAACACAGTGAAACTTCACTGACCTTCAGTTAATTTGTTCTTATGTTCCTATTAGTGAAGCCAAAAAAATGTTATTTCAGCAGTATTAATTTCACTAAACTTATAAAGAAAATATAAATGAGAGCAGGAGGGAGAAATTACCTAGTAGTTGACTTCTAGAAATAATTTCCGGTCACAACACAGTCATTTTATGAACTGTTTCAAAAAAATAACCTCCCACCAAAGTCACAGTATATAAAATACTTGTCTGTGTACTGAAAAAATCCTCACATTTCATTCTGCAGGGTAAGCTGCTTAAGTCCAATTGAAACCGTCAAACATGACAAACAGCTGTCCTTTAAAAAAGATAATCAAAAGCACTCCAAAGTAGGAACAAGGAAGAAAGAAATAAATTCTTTTATTTGACAAAGCAAGAAAAAAGGTGGAGTGGGGGAAAAAATGAAGCTTTGTGAGGTCACGTAAGAGTTTTCTTAATCAGTTTGCTCAATCTACAGGTTCATTCACTCTGTTTTCACATATTTCATTGGTGAAACTTTAGAGGAATACAAAAAAGTCTTTAGGAAAACTACTTTTTCCTAAAATAATAAGATGGAGATCCACTACAGCCTCTAACAAAATTAAAAGGATCAAAACAAAGCAGATGAAGTCCACAGGTTACTTATCAAGCCCCCCAAAGGCTGCTGCAGTTTGCCCTGCCCTGCTTAGCTGGTCCAGGTACAGGGAGGACAGCGAAACCAGCAATAGAGCAGGCAGTGAGGGGATTATGGGGACACAAGGAAGGGAAAGAATGTTTTCTACACCTAAGACCTTAATTTTTTTTGAGAGGAAATCATGGGATCTTTTGATGTGCAATTGGAAGCTGAGATGAGGGTCTATTTGGATGAGAAAATTGCTTTTATATTTGACTATCGATAGTTTTTATATTTGACTTCTGATATTGTCCAGAACTTCAAAATGAAAGCACAGAATTCTAAACCATTCTAAAACTTACTAATGAAATTCATAACTGTTGTGAATTAGGGAAGAATGTGTCCCCTTTATGTCTTTGTCCTGTAATTTAATTAAATTAACCTCCTTTGGAAGCACTAATTAGGGCTTGACATAAGTCATTTACTGAGTTCATTCATCATGACACATGAAGACAAGAACACAATTCCAGAGATGTGGTACAATAAGGAAAGTAGTAATGCCGGCTGACCTTTTTAATTTCCTTCTTTTCCAGTTTGAGTCAATGAACTCATTGGGAATCACCAGCACAAGCCCAAGAGCTTCCTCCTGCTCATCCCTACCTGGATGTTGCTGCAGGCTCTCTTGTCTCATTTGCCTTCTGCATCACACTGGAGTGACACTGGTGACATGACTGCTCCCCTGGACTGTACACAGAGTTGTTTCACTCACAAGCACTGGGCAGAAATTCACAGCAATTTAAGAAACCCCTAGTACAGATGAGATTGAAGCCAACGATAGCTAAAATTGCTTCATCCCTCTAACTGATGTGTTTTGTGGTTTGCCTGAAAACCCAACCTATAAAAATGAAGCACAAAGAGGTGTCCACACAGTTCCCACACCTTTGCACAACCCGCCTGCCAAAGCTTCATGACTCAGGCAAGACAAAGACATTCATCCTGGGAAAATGGGTTGTCAGAACAGGCTAAACTTTAGTTCTTTGTGCCCTGCTGAAAGAAAACCTCCTGGGAATAGTTTGCATCATTGCCTCAGATGACTGTTGGCACAGAGCTTCCCCAAAGCCATTCTCAAACATAACATAGAATATAGATTCTATAGAATATGATTCTATAGAATCATAAACTGGTTTGGCCTCTAAGGACCTTAAAGGTCATCCAGTTCCAACCCTGCTCGGTCACATGCAGGGACACCTTCCACTAAATCAGATTGGTCAAAGCCCCATCCAGCCCCGCCTTGGACTCAAGGTCTCATGGTTGTAAAATAGCAGGGCTGCATGCTTCCTTGTCAGCTGACAGCCTTGTAACCTCTCTGGCCAGTAATGAAACAGAAGGAGTAAAAGTCTTTTAAACCTGACTGTGATTTTGTCTGATGTAGAAGGAAAGTTAATGACAGACAAAACAGCAGGAAATAATAGAGTGAGGGCTAAAGGAAAAGGCTGTGTAATAAGGGGAAGGCCACACTGAAACAGCAGAAAGGTACCATTTTTGGGAGCTGTCTTGGTCAAAAACTCAAACATACAAATAATAAATGAAGACTGCAGATGGGAGTGCTGATGCTCTGATATCATAAAATTTTGTCATGTCCAGAGCTGCCATTGTCAGCACATAGAGTGAAGAGATTGATTTACATCCAGTGAAGGCACTAGCAATCTAATAAAAACGTATTATTACGTTAGGCCACTCTGGAAAACCTGGCTTTATTGCAATTACAAGTGCTTGTTGGACCTACCAGCATCTTGGATCACAGGCTGTACTCATAAATCATATTGTTTTGCTGATTTTATACATATATTGTGATTGTAATTTAAGTGTCAGTTTATATTTATTCCCCTGCTTGACGTTATTCTGCATTATGAGAAAGATTTATATTTTTTTTCCAGTGTTATTTTGACCTTAATAAAGATTGTCTTACTACAAAGTGAGTTATTAGTATATGGACCTCTTGGGCAAAGGTGGTGTTCAGAGAAATATGACCCAAATTTTTCAGGTGTCCCCATCTTTTGGATTATTTGCTTCCTGAGTTCAACACATAGGGAAAACCATACAGCTCAGGTCTCATGGCCAAAGCAGTGTCAGAAAAGATACCTTTGAGGAACTTAAGTGTTTGCGGAATTGCCATCCCCAGAGGTTCAGGACATAGCCCTTTCTGGATTTGTCCTCTAGACTAAAGCAATGCCCACTCCAGTCTTGCTTCCACAAACCTGTCTACCTCCCATTTGTTTCTGATGGTGTTTCCAGCAAGAAGGTCTACAGCTCCTTACAGAAATCCTGCACTCTCTGGTATCCTAGGATTTCAGAACCTCTCTTACTGTAGCTGGCACTTAAGGGAATTGAGAAACTTGGTCACTGATGATGATTCTTCTCATTAACTTAATCAATTGAAAAGCCTCTGTTTTTATATGAGGGAGTTTTCATGTCTGACTGTTGAAGATGACTTAATTCAGGCAAGACCCTCAGAGCCTGAACTTTGGAGGTGCTGAGTGCTCCAACCTGAAGCCAGTGGAAAATTCCACAAGGTCAAGTAACTTAAACAAGGTTTATGAAAATTATCTTTAAGTGTGACACATCAGTCTGAAACTAAAGAAAAAACAGATCTGAAAAAAAGGGAAAAGTATAATTTTTTAGGGTATTTTGAAATTTAATTCTAGCAGGGATATAATACATAGAGAAATAAATTTCACATGTAGGCAAGTCTACTTAGCTACTTAAGTTACAAGTCTACTGAGTTACTTAAGAATTTCTAATCTCTCTCTTGTTAGGGCAAGCAAATACACATTCAGCCATGCACACTAGGAAAACCCGCTGTTATCCTAAAGGGTTAAATGAAAACCACAAAAATTATTGCTTAAAGTATTTTAGTTTATTTTGTGTTTAAAATGGATTTTTGTATTTTTGTTTTGAATTGTGTTTACTACATAACACACAGTAAATAAATCAGTTTATTTATACACATATTTAAGGAAACCTTAAAAAGGCAGAAAATATCTAAAAGTATTACAGTAGGCCTTCCAATGTCATAACATGGTTCTGCTATGTTGTGATTTTTTAATATACATCTTCACTGTGTTAACCCTTTCTCAGCTTTCTCTCGACTTGGTCATTTCCTTCCTGGATGATTGTAGATTGCAAATGTTCTGTATCGTGTCTTGCTGGTTGCCTGCGTAATGTGTGAAACAACTTTTTCAGTGCAGCAAAGAATATGACAAAAGAATTTGAAAATATTATATACATATATACCGATATACTCTGTACATCTTCAGGAACAATATTCTATGAAAGTTTGGGTATTGGCAATAAATTTCTTGATATTATTCTAGAATCCAAATGTAATATCTGAGCTGAAGGTTTAAACCTAAAAATCTTCTCATGTATTAATCATTATAAGAGATTGCATATAATGTCTCAGACCGTTCTTTCATCTTAAAATTGCCTAGATAGATGAGATAGATGTTTATTAACTTTTTTTTTCAGTGGATCAATTTTTTCCACAGTTGTGCCAATAAAGCAAGCCCATTGATTTCAAAGACTTTAATCCAGATTTATACAATAATTATTGAAAACATTGGAATTTGACCTCATAGGTCTTTGTGTTGAGAGATTTCCCTCTTTACAATGTGAGGGGTTTTTTTTAGCTTTCATTAAGACTCAAGGGTTTTCTAAAGTTCAAGTTATTTAATATGGATATATTTCTTCATAGAAACACCACACTGCAAATCTTCATTCCATACAGGTTTAATTCCTCATACTATGCATATCCTGTCTATAACTGCTGCTTAGATTTGTTTTTTTTCTATCAGATTCACACCTTTCAATTTGACATGACTACCTGTATGAGATGAAGGCCAAAACCTGCTGATCCAGAATATAGAATAGCAAGCTACCGAATTGTTGAAAGCAGAATTTGAGGCTAAGCCTCTTGCAAACAAGAACCTAAATTCATCCTGTTCTTAGTTTTGGACTTTATATGCAACACTGGTCAGTAGAGTCATAAAGCAGGAGCTTTATGTGGAGGTTCATCTCCACTCAAGAAGTGTGAGAGGACTTAGGATACGTAATACTACTTCCATTTTGGTAGACTGCAGCTGTAGGCAAGAGAACGGCTGCAAGGTGAAAAATGCAGTGCCATTTCACACCAGGAAATGTCAACTCCTCAGTACAAGCATAAGGGCTGTTCTGACTATTTCACATCAGCTTTTTAGCTTTGATCAGATAAGCACAGATTACCTGTTCAAAGCACTGTCAAGGGTGGTTCAGATTTAGACTGGGAAAGTGGTACCAAAGAAATAAACCTAAGCTGTCAATATGAAAGCTTTGCCTGATATAGGGTCTACAATCTCACTATTTGCATAGATCCAATATTTACCATTTTATGGATATTTTATTATGTTAACTTTAATTCTGCTGATTCTTTTATGAGTTGTAGCATTTGTAGCAATCCCTGTACAACTAAAAGGTGAGAGTTTTCCTACCTGTAGTAGAAAGTAGCTTTCAGAGATACATATATAAGTTTAAGTATTTCAAAGCGTTAGACAAATAGCTTCCATGTTCCTGGTCCTAGGTTTTGTATTTGGATCTAGAGGTCTGGATGAAGTTGAGGAAAAATATAAGGCAATACATTAATAAAAAAAATCTGTATTGGAAGTACTTGTGGGAACTGCAACAACTTCCTGGAGTAAATTTGGTCTCAAAAGTGTCCATACATATTTAGGAAGATGGAGTAATTTCTTTCTGATTGGTATTTCAGCATTATTACTCATTAAGATTTCTGATGTAAGTATGCTCACAAGTGAGAACGAAACAAGTCAGAGTTTTTCTAGACTTTGGAAATACTAGAAACCGCATACGAATCTGAAAATGTGCATTTTTTACTGGTACAAAATCCAGTGAAATCCGTATCTGTAAACGCTAAGTACTTGAACATTTAAGTACCACTTCTAATTAGTGTTAGTTGTATAAAATTGAAGCAGTATTCTTCAGAAAACTAGCGTACTTCTCAGCTAACCTCTTCTCCAGCATCTTTCCTACTTTGTGTAACTATCTTTCTGACTACCTAGACAGCATCAGAAGAGTCACATTAAAACATACTGAAACGAGTGGGAAAAAAAAACCCCAACATTTTGACACAAAATAAAACTGTTCAATTATCCCTTCCTACCCCAAAAAAAAGAAAAAGTTGCCTGAACCTAGTTGCCACCTGAATCAAACTCAGCAAGGAAGAAGTGTTATAGAAGCATAATATGGTCACTGTGAGCAGCAGCACGGTCTGCTTATCACTCTCTGTCTCTCTGTGATATTCAACACAGGGTGAATGTTTGCTGGAAGAAAACATTTAAAAATCCTTATTCTTGTGAAAAATAAAAGCGTCATGAAGGAAAGAGGAAAGATGAAATTGCCGTAGTTTATTTGCCTGCAGCTCAGTGGTTTCCTGTGTGAGACATTGAATTTGCCACTCCAAACAGCTGCACACAAAAGTTAATGGGCAACCTGATTTTGCACTTTTGGGAATAGCTGTGTGTTGTACCATTACCTTTTGCCCTGTCCTGTGGCAAAATATGCCGGGAAGATAGCTCAAACTTGATTTACTGCTTGGTATTCTTCAAACCTATCTGTTTCAGGGCATCCTTCCCTGACCCTGAGTGTGAGCTCTTCCAGCATGAGCTCACCCAAGCTATGATGGACTTACATCCACAGACCTGGGTCTTGTAAGTGAAATTCAGAGTTGGAGGAGACTGGTCCAAGGCATCATCAACCTCTCTGGATTCCTAAAATTCTGTGGTTTCCGTGTGAGATTTGACTGTAGACACTTTATCAGATGACATAAGTGTGGAAGTGGCATATTAAATTCTACTTATGGTCCAGCCTACTGATTGTCTTTAGCTGGGAGTTACATCTTATTTTGTGGTCAATTGTCAGTACTTATCTTAAAATGTTAGACTTGATAGCCATCTCAGGGCTTACCAAAGGTTCATTCTCTGGGCATGCAACCTATTTTCTGTGAATACCAACACCTCAGCTCAAAGAAAAAGGGAAGGTGATTGTTTTCTTCCTTCATCCGGAGTAGATTCTAAGATTGGCCACAATCTTAGTAAAGTATTGTGGATATACAGCTAAGCCGATGAGAAGAAGCACAGTCAAGAACATTAAATAACTGGACAAAAAATTGGCTTCTGAGTTTTGCAGCTGAAAGATGTAGGAGAGCTATTTGGCAACAAGGTTTTCCTTGGCTATATTAGTTATTATGTGCACTTTTCATTGAGGTTTTGCCCTAATATCTCATTGGTTTGAGCAGATAGTAGGATGTGTAGGGGTGATAAGGATACAGCAAAGACCTGGGGATATTTTATGTTTTCCAGGGAGAAGCGGGAGGGAGAGGACCTGTTCATGCACTGGCTGTAACCAATCAAGTTTTGCATGATGCCAAAAAATTAAACACAGTAAAGCCAGACCCTGTTAGCAACGAGTTGATTGCTTTAAATAAGGGAGATTTCCTGAATGTTTAAATTGAAACTTCTACTATGATTAAAGCAAAGAGAAGTACCAGGATGCTTCCTAACCATTTAGCTCCTAAAATTCTTGTGAGGTCTGGAGATGACAAATTCAATTCTGATGTGCTGTGTTTTACACTCTGCAGGCTGTACTAAAAGGTAAAACTAATCAAGCTTGGGTTTCCCATGGGCTGTGCTTTAAGATGTTTTCTTATTTAAAGTCATGGAAATATGTTAAAACCCACGTAGACTGGGTGAAGTTTATACAAGGCAGAATGTATTTGACCATGCTTTTGCAGAGTGTGTATATTTTCACTTTTCATTATTTTTTTGTTTGTTTAATCCTTCATCCTGCTTAAAACTATATTCCAACCACATTTGCAGATGGAAGATGGGGAAGAACAGATTATAGTTCTCTCAAAATATTGCTTAAGACTATTTTGGTAGTGAATTGAATTTCTTTTGTAAGATTTTAAATGCAGTAGGAGAGAGAAAAGAATCATACTCAACAGCGAACTTTTAATTACAGGGGATGAAATATTCATTCTGTATATACTCTTTTTAGAAAAAAAACAGAATTTTATCCCCAACTCTGTATTCTAACGGAAAGTTTAAGTCCACCTACAGTAATCCTTCCTCACTATTTCAAGCTCCACAAAATGAATAGTCAGATGGAAAGTAGCTAATTAATCGTCATATGTAGATACTGAAGTCTTTATGAAGCAGGAAAATGATTGAAATGGGTGTTTTCAGAAGATCTGTCTCCATCAGAAATTACTTCTGAACTGATTATGAATGTATTCCTCAAACATATTTTTGAAATGATAATTTTTAAATTTTCTAACCGAAAATGATGTTTCTCATTGTGAATAAATGAAGCAATATTTCTGTGCAATCACATACTTCACCATATAAATGATCTCATCAAGACTTCTGTATCCCAGCAAAAGAAATATTCATTTCTAAACCTTCTGTGTCTCAGAAGTTTTAAGGCTGGTTTGAATTGCTATATTGTTTACTTTTCTGAAGTTTAGCACTTGTCATTATGCTGATTAATTGGAGATATTCTTTTCTGTTCATAATTAAAATCTCTCCATGCAACATATCTTATATGGTTTCCAAGTTTAGGTTGGAAAGAAAGAAAGCAGAAATGTATTTCAAAGATTTGTTATACCATAAGTTCTGTAGTGGTCATTTACCTGATGAATGACAGATGGATGATGAGTATTATTTAACTGCCTGTGTCATCATTTTGCATTTTTCTTGAAAGCATGAAGTATGTTCATAGCAAATTGAAAATACAGGCATAGAAAATTCATGTTTAGACAGTCTTTTGGACTGCATTTCAGTACACATTTGGCTTTGGTCGTCCTGCAGGAACCCCCACTACAATTAGTAGATATCTATATGGAAACCAGAAGAGTATTTTAAAGGCAGAAAATGCTAATCTAAATGCAATGCTTTTCTAAAATGCTTTTTCTAATTGCAATGATTTGAACACAAGTACGCATGCAGTTGGAGTCTAGGTTTATATTTTCTCATTCTTGCTAGCTTTCACTGAGTGATGTTGCAATTGCTGAGAAACTGTGCCATTATTATTGCAGCCTACATGTTGGTTTTAAATAACATTTTCCAAAAACAGGGTTGTTTTGTTTGGTACACCCTAAAGAGCACCTGTTGACAAGTGAGTGTTGGAAACTGTTTAAATTACACTCCAATTAATCCATATGGTAAGTGACAGTGGGGTGCTGCTGTGAGCTGCTCCCTCATGGGCCTGCCTTACACAGCCAAGTGCAGGAGCTGGGATCGCACAACTTGATTGTCTTTATGTATGGAAGCATTTAAGATTAGGATGTCAGGCTTAATCCCATGTAATCATATTGTGCTCCTGTGGAAGCAAATGATGAAAACCTCTTCTGTCCAAAACAAACAGATATATGTGATTAGTGAAGTAGCAAATGAAGTGAAGACTCTTTCATGTGAGCTCTGCTTGCTCACAAGGAAATTTAATTTTTCCTAACCCAGTAGAAACAGCCATCGGTATCTAGGGTGAAATGCAAACTGGTATCAAAGGAACATTTGAAAGAGGAAGGATTGAAGCCTGCTGTTCTCTCTGGCCTGGACATAATGGTGAGAAGACACCAGTGAAGCGGCTGGCTAGAAATCTCCTTGTGCCTCTCTGCACATGGTCAGGGCATTGCAAGGTGAGAGCCCAGCAGACCTTTTTACTCAGCAATAGGGCAGACGTTGACGGAGATCTGTATGGTGAAGGAACCTTCCCGCAGCCCTGCACACCTAGGGTACACACTGACAGCAGCCCCGGCCACTCAGGTTGGCTGTCCACTGCTGGACTCTACCAACATCCTGGTGAGCATCAGTGAGCTAAGAAACCCCAGGATGCCTCCGTGGACCCACTGTGGCTGTGCCTCCGGAGCTATCCAAGGCAAGAGAGGAAGCAGGAGCCGCAGCTGCAGACAATTACTGCCTCCACCCAGACTAAACAAAGGGCAGCCGAGCAGCCAGATCCCAGAGACAGAGACAGGAGAGACTTATCCCTTCAGCCTGGACCACTCGCACAGGCGGGTGTTGTGCGTGGCCAAGTGTGCGAAGCCGGCAAGTCTTGGATAATTGTGAATGACAGGGAAAGGCAAGGAAAGGGGAAAGAGCAAGTTTAGCTTTGTAAAGGCATGAAAGCGTCTCTCCCTTGTGCAGCATTGTTTTATTCCCTGCTCAGAGGAAGGTCTGACTCTACCCACATGGATTTTAGGCACTCCTTTTGGGGAGAAGAAAGAGGTTTCTGTCCTCTTTGAAGCCTGTGTATGCTGGTCAGACAGGAAGCCAGAGCTTCTGTCAGTCAACAGCACATGCAAAATTTATCAAGTATATTACTTGACAGAGGTTACTCTGTCATTACTGGCTAACAGGGCTCTGCCAGAGAATTTTTTTATGGAAGCATGTGCTGTCAAAGGCAAAGTGTCCATTGATTGATTGCCACAGCTGACCTAAACATACAGGGATCACTGTGTAATAACCCCTTTATCATATATAAACTGCCAAATGCTAAGTTCAATAACACTAATGGTCTCACTTAAAGCCCCAAAGAGAGGCAAATTCAAAGGAGGAGGGAAAAATGCTATACTTTCTGTACCCAGTGTAGCAAGGCTGCCACTCAGGATGGAGAGGGGGGACTGTGGAATAGGAACACCAAACCCTGCTGCCTGCACTGGGCTCGAGGGAAAACACCATCCAGTCCATGAGACAAGCTTTGCATACCAAAAAATGTACTTATACATATGTATTGCTCAGATGTATATTTTCTACGAAACAGGATGCTATGGTTATCACAGAAATACTGTGCAACAGTCAAGTCTGGTGGATCCTAGGCCTGAAAACCACTTGAACTTTCTCAAAGAACAGTAGGCCACTTCTTGAAGCAGTTTCCTGGCTCCTTATTAAAGCACCTTAAAAATAACCCAAACCAAGCAGCAAAAAAACACAAAACCAAACCGCCATCAACAAAACACAACCCCCCAAGCACCAAAACAGCAACAACAAAACAAAACAAAAAGCCACACCAAAACCCCAGAGATAAAGTAACATTTACAAAAGCTGAAGAAGTAGGCTTTCTGAAGCTACAGACTACGCTTTAAGATCTCTATCAGCTGTTTAAATGTATCATTGCAATTGCCTTCAGAGACAGAAATGTAGGTAGTGAAAACAAGGCATGAATATTTCTTGCGTTGTAGTTTTCTTAGGGAAGACAAAAAAGGCCTGAATGAGGGAGGGGAAGAGAACTGAGTGTAATGTTTGCATTGCAGGCTATTACAATACTAAGAGTTTGAGAAATACAAGCTCTGAGGGGGAGGCTGAACTTTTATCTGTTGCTGTTCACAAAAGCAGAAATCGCCGCTTTTCTTTAAATGCTGCTATGAGTTCTCCCTTCAGTTGTTCCATGGCTGTTAACATCTTCTGCCTAGCTGTAAATGCAGCAGCTATTTAGACAGAGATCAGTGGTAATTTCAATAGCCAGGAGCCAAACCCTTGTCCCCCTGGGGTCAATGACATAGCTTACTATAATAAACACATGGCATTGGCCTGAAAGTCATTTCTGGTGGGGAGGTCTAAGCTCTTGTGGGTCCCTCTGTCACAGAGTGTCCTGGAAGACTATGATAGGACTGCAGCTGGGGATGCACAGGAAGATTCTACATGAAGAAGAAGCCCTGAAAACAATTTCAGACAGAAACTCCTTGGCACTGGGATTAGTTTTATGTACAGTATAGAATTTTTTTTTTTTTTTTTTTTTGGTTAAGCAGTCCAACTTTGGTTCTGCTCAAGCAAAGTATTTGTGCAAGCTGAAACAAATAGCCCTTGCCCCTCTCAATACATGCACAAGGCTAGATCACACTCACCATACTACAAATCACCTTTTGGAAATCAAGTGAAAAGGAAGCAACAACAGCTCAATGTTATTAATAAGTATTTTATAATAACCAAAAAACCCAGCAGAAAATATCCAGGGCAGATGCCCTCTGGATGCTGCACCTGTTGCTCTCTTGCCTGTTTAAGGGCAGTGCAGAGCAAGCGCTGCTGTGAGCAGAGCCAAGGAGGGGAGCAGCATGCACTCTAGGGATACTCTAGAGTGGAGTGAGTTGAAAGCGAAATTGGCAGGGCACTTTACTTCAGAGCCACCTTATACCTGTATAATGCAAGCAGAGAACATCCCAGCTCTGCAGGAGAGCCCTTATGGTAACGCTGTACTACAGTGGGATTTGTCGGGCATGAATGAGGTGCCCTGGAGAGCCAAGTCAATCTTTCCAGCAGGGTCAGGCATGCAGAAATGTCACAGCTGTAAATCTGGGTTAACGTCACCTGGGCAAAATGTCCAGTGAACTGGAAAGCATTTACTCCTTCTGGTTGAAACCACATACAAATAGATTTCCATGAAAGTGGTTTCCTAGAGTTTCAAGTTGAAAACAAAATTTAGTCAATGTAGTTGGGTAAAATTTTTTTTGACATGCAAGATTCATTTAAACCTGAAGGGAAATGCAGTAGTCAGAGATCCATATGCAGTTTTCCCAAACCCTTCCTAGTCAGTGAATGACCCATCAACTCCATAGGTTGTCCTGCTACTTAGTACCAAGAGCAGATATTACCTGCTTTACCCTGCCTTGTGGATAATGTCTCTGCCAGTTGCTGTTGGTAGTCACAAAAGATGGATTCAAACATCTAGGGTTTCTTCTCAAAGCCTAGACCTAGATCTAGCTACCTATATCTGCCAGATTTTACCTGATTCTCTTGCTGTTAAAAGGCAATGCCAACTCTCTCACGTGGAGAGTTCAAAGTATAAACCAGCAAAATACTTTACTAGGGGGTACAGTGACAAAACATCGGTAACTCAACAATCAGGGGAACATAGTACAAATAATAAGGCTCTCATAGAACAGGCACTTCAGCTGCAGTGAATCACAACCACTACAAAACAATAACATTAATTTACAATATTTGTATGAGGAAATGCTTCAGTGGGACCTGAATTAAAGGCCAATGTGCACTGGGAAAATGTTGAAACATTAGAGGACATTATTCCTTACGACAGTAAGAAACCTGCAGTCCTCTTGGTCAGATCTATGGGGTTTTTTCATGTGCTTTCCATGTCCCATATCCTGTTTTAAGTGTAGTACTTAATGTACTTCATCACACAGGCTTGTTTGTTTTTATTCACCAGTTCCTTACAGGATGATTTATCTTACAGCCTTAATAGAAGAGCTCAAGTTGAAATCAGTTCCTTTCTCAACAAAGCTTCCCTTCTCAACAAAGCCAGCCATTTCACTCCTGCTGGAAGTCTTACAGTACCTGGAAGGTTGGGAAAGAGTGGCCTGTGATAACCAGCTCTCACCTGTCACCTTTCTTAAAAATAGCTATTGAGTCAGCCTTTCTCATGACTTCCCACTGGTGCTCAGTAACATTGTAAATAAACAGTGAGTGATTCTGATGATGCCCTGCAAATTCTGGCAATGTCCATGGAGAATCCCATCCCTCTGGTCATAGTGATTGATGATCTTCATCTCATCTTTTATATTTGAACAACGAATTATTGATAGGCCGTAGTCCTACATGCATGCATGGTCCCAGTTCCTTCATAGGGGTGTTAGCCACAGATAACACTATGGGAGACTCCTGACTTGGGTACTTGCCCAAAATTCCACAGGGAAGCAGATGAATGTATTATACAGCATGACTGAGAAATTGTGAGATATGGACCTGTATTAAATGACTCAGCCTGTCACTTTCTTCCTCTCTCATGCCGCTCTTTGTGAGAGCGCACTTTGAAAAAGATTCAGTCTCTTGTGATCGACCTCTTGAACCCAAAAAAGAGACAATGAAGACCTTCCCACGTGTCTTTTGCAACTGAGTCCTTCATTGCATTGAGGGACATCTGAACCCCAGTGGTGTCAAATGCTGACTAGAGCAGTTAGAAACTAGGCATAAGCAGCCTTCCAGGTGTGGGGAGAGATCCCCAGTGGGAAAGGATGCGTAACACACACTTGGAGAAGAGTCAAGCACTCTGAGTCAGTGAGCAGCCGAGGGAAACAAAATTATGAAGGAGGACTACATTTGGAAACAGAATGGTGTTTCAAGATCCAAAGTGCTGTGCATCAACATCATCACCATAAAGCAAAAGACAGAAGGGAGGCCACGGAGAACTAATAAACTGATGAAAAGCTGGCTCACAGAGGTACCTGGCTCTGCTGCAGGTATTATAGTCAATTTGCACATCTTTCTGAAGAGAGTTTTCAAAAACATCTTTCTGAGAGGTGAGCTTGCCAAAAATAACATTTTAGCAGCAGCACAGCTTGTCAAAACCAGCATTTTAGCTAGGGCAAGTACTCAGTGTGCAAATAATGTTTTTCCAGGAGCAAAGCTTCCCATATTGGAAGGTAGAAGCTGTTAGCACACCACTTGCACTAAATCCATACCTCCCCCCTTCTTTTTGATAAAACATTATTTTCATCCATCCTCTCCCCCTAAAAAACCCATTATTTCTGGAAAGTTCCTACTCTTCATGCAACACTATTTTCCTCAAGCAAAATTCCTGATAAAACTCCACTTTCAGCAAGCTTTTCTCCTTAAATTGCCGTGGTCCTCATGCCTGATAAAAAGGCATTTTTTGTTAAGGCTCCAATTCTGATAAAATGTTACTTTTTCCAAACTTCTGCTCCTGATAAAACATTCGTTTTGCCAAGATTGGCTCCTGAGAAAATGTTATGTTTGGCAAGGTCTCTTCCTGATAAAACATTTATTTTTGCCAAACCTCCACTTCTATTAGTTTTTTTCCCCTCAAAATTATTATTATTTCCCCTAAAGCCTCCTTAATGTAAGATATTGGATATGACACAACAGTGGGTGACAGAGTATTACTTGCCAACAAGTCTTTTATCCACAGCCATGATCATTACCAATGAACCTCCTGGAACACTGATGTTAAAGGCCTCTTGTACAGTGTGGAGGCCTTGGAAAGAACAATGAAAAAGATATTTGCACTCTTGTGCTGAAAACAGGTTTAGTTATCAAATTAGCTCCTCGTACAAGGCAAACCTGGCCTTATTTGAAAATTAATCAAATCAGACTCACCAACAGGTTGAAGGCAAAAAACTCATGAGGACGTTCAGGATTTTCCCATTCTATAATATTTAATGTTCCATTAGGGTTAAACGAGGTTGTTGACAGGGGACCAGGAGATCACTGCTTGTTCACAGCAAGACCTTTAGACTGCCAGCAGTTCTGTGCCTATTCTGTCTCATTCTGCCCAAATTCACACCAGTATCTGCCACAATGCACCCCATATTTCTCAAAAAATGCTTCTTCCATGAGCACATGCACACATCTGTTCCTGCTGTTGTGAGCTGCTGTGGGGAGGGGTGACAACAGCAAAGGGCACAGGCATCGTGTTGGCAGAAGACGAGATAACTGGGGTAACATATTCTGGAGCACGCTATCCCTTCACATTATCATTTGTCCCTCTGTCTGACGGTGCTCAACCTGCATCCAAAGCTGTTTGTCTATTTCCACGTCAACTGCCATTCAAGAGCTAGAAACAAACCATCTGGTATTTTTTCATATGTTTGAAGGTGACCACATGTGTGATTAGTGGATTGTGGCACACAGTGTGTGAGGAGAGGGTGAGGACCTGAGGCGGTCTAGCTTGGAGAAGGCTCAGGTCTCTAAATGCTGCCTGAAGTTGCCTGAAGGGCAGTACAGAGATGGATCCAGACTGTTCTCAGAAGAGCACCACCACAAGGTCAAGAGGCAATGGGCACAAGCTGCAGCAAGGGGTATTAGATGAAAGGAAGAATAAATATCACCATGAGGGTGTCCAGAGACTGGGACAGATGCCCAGAGAGGCTGTGGAGACTGTTTTTGGAAATACTCAGAACAGAGCTGGACACAGCCATAAACAGGACAACTTTTAACACAGTTCTTCTTTTAGAAGGAGGTTAGACCAGATTAGCAGAGGTCCCTTCTGACCTAAATATATGATTTTCAGCATGTAGAAATTTATGTGTTCAAGCGGGAACCCAGACAACAGAGCGCATTTTCTTCACAGTGAATAAAAACTTTACCTTGTGCTAAGTTGAATGTTAGACTGTAGCTGGTACATTTTGTTTCTTCTGACTAGTTAATGTCTCTATAATGTTAATGCTCTTCAGTGTATTAGCCTCCTGAAGATTAGATGGAAGACAGTAGGTAATTCATAGGATGGAGCATTAAAATTAGTAATTTTGATTAAATGTCTAATTTATGAATCTTCAAAGACATGATTAAGAATTAGAGATGTTAAATCTCAGTGCAGTCTCGCATGGCAAAACTTGAAGAAAGACTTGCATGGAAGCTATGGAAGAATGTGAGCAGAGGCAGGAAAAATAGCAGTAACACCCTTTCCAGCAGCAAAACACACCTTGATCATTTTAAGCCAATTGAGAAACTGCATTTTCAGGAAGTGCCCACTGGTTCTGAGCTGAAGTTTCAGTAGCAGTATTGGTTGCTCTTTCTTACCTCTGTACCTGTGTTTCTAGCCAAAGAACTGTTCTGGACTGAGGTTTATTTTGGCTTGTGATATATAAATTCATTCACCTCAGTGCTTGTACTGTGAGAGCTGATTTGGGGTGAGGCTGGCAAGCACAAGTATTGCAGTCAGTTTCCAGTCTTTCCTTGCAGTTCCTGTTCCCAAGTTTAGGGGTACCCAAGACCTAGAGCCAATGATGGGCAATTGTGTGATGATCTCTTTGTCTCATAGCATAATTTAGGCACTAATAACACAAGGCTGCAGATGGGAGTGTTATCTGCAATGCTGAGCTCAGACAGCCCATCTTTCACAAAGAGCAGAGCAGTGGGGGAATGCTGCATCCCAGGAGTGCCTTTGAATTGTAACCCTCTGCATCAGTGAAGTCTGGTGTTTGTTCTGGACAACACAGCTAGCAGAGTAGCTAGAAGAGTAGCATATGAGCAAGCACTCATGGACTGGCCTTGATCTCATCTCAGTTTGCCAACTACTGGGCTCAGTACCTGGCTAGTCCCAGTAGTAACGAGCATGTGTCAGAGAGCTGGCTCAACGTATTTCACTGCTTCCTTGCTCAGCAGGGAGAGAAAGACCCCTTTCCCTTACAATTAGCTTTATATTTGTAAATAAAAAAGTTAGAATCGAAGCCTTGTCTTACTACAAAGATATGAAATAATTAATGAGCCCTTTCTTGCTTTCTTGTACTCTCATATCAACAAATGACAGTGGAAAAGATGTAGTGACATGCAGATCTTTAAATTGTTAAGCTGCCAAACATGTCAGTACTACCTGTATTTCATAAGAAAGACTGGAAAATCAGTGTTGATCCTTTCCCTTTCCCCACACCTCAGCAGTTGCAGATGTTTTTTCTGAAAATGGATTAAAACCCTGCATTTTTAAGAACTAGTCCAGAGTTCAACATTAATCTCTCACTTCAGATTAGCAAATGTAATGATCCTTGACTGGTTTCATTTGTGTTATCTTTTCATCCCAGAATGGGAACATTTTCTTGCCAAGAGAAGAAAAAAAGGTAAAATGTTTTCCAGGTTATGTCATACTAATAAACCTTAGACCCATTACAGAGAGAAATGTTAACAAGTCAGTAATAATGATGAACAGGACTACAATCTAGCAGCCCCTATGTTGCAAGGAATTTTGTGAACAAAGAATAAGAACAAGATTCAAATGCAGTAGCTGATTTCAGATGCCACACGCTGCAATGCTAAACTTTGGGTACCAAGATAATGCTCTGAATATACCCCAAAACAATGTCCTCTTCTGAAAAGGTCAGCCATGGCTTTTACTACACTGACATTTAACTTAAGCTCACTATGACCTTCGAGAAAGTTGCCTCTTGCATCCTATTCATATTGGGCTTTTAGGGGAGTAATATTATTCATATTAGTCTTTTGTAAATCTTTTTAGTTTTCCTTTTGTAAGACCTGGCTTCTGGATAGGCAGATTCGTGTTATGCTCTTGCAACATTTTCAAAATACAAGCATGTGCTTAAGGCATTTGTCAGGTTCCTCAAATATCAGCTTTTTTTCAATGTCCACAATTCCACACAAGACAAAATTGTTGAAATAGAGGATAGTTTCTTTGGCTGTTCAGGATTTGTTCTCCCAAACATGAGGCATGTGAATCAATAAGATGTGTTTTACTCTATCTACACAAGTATTTTCATACACTCTAAGAAAGCACAGTAATGTAAAAGGTGTAAACCCACTGACAGCCTATTCCACTGATTTTTTTCAATACTTGCAACCTTGCTGTTTTCTGGATTCAGCCTTGGGAATAGCCTTTCACTATCTAACAGTGGGAGTTAGAGTTTCCCTGAAATCTCTTTATGACTCATGTTGTTGGTCTATTTTAAGAAAGCCATCCCATTTCCAAAATTCAGTCACTTCTAATATCCCCTGCCATGTTCACCTGCCACTCCTGGCTGCTCTTCAGCAGCTAATCTGCACACCACATAAGCATTTAAAATTTGCAGTTAAACTAGGAATAAGATATCAGTCCTTGGCATAGTTGATGACCTTTCTGATAATGACATAAACAGATTAAGAGGTATTTTTTTAAAAAGAAGGCCTCCCCCATCCCAAAACACCAAAAAGACTTTGCTCGTAGGAGTCATGCATCAGGTCCTGACTCATTTGCTATTCTAAATGGCTGACACAATTATGCTATGCTTAAAATATTAGTGCTGTAAATAAAGCCATTAATAATGACATAAATAAAGCTTATGTGGTTTTCTAGGAAGGCTTTACTAAGTGATTTCATTTTTCTATCAATCCTTGTAGTAGACACAAGTCTAGAGGCCCAATCTCTGTCTAGATGTTAATCTCTTAATATCATACACATAAAGTCTCTATTGCATTTCTCCACAATAATCTATCTAGTACACAAACAACATGGCACTAGTAAGAAGATCTGAAATGTCTAGCTCCACACCTCAGGTCAAATCTTTTCAATTTGGCACAAAGATAAATAAAAGGAAGTTAATGTTAAAATCAACTAGACTCAACAAGAATCTGTTGATTTTCTCTGTAGTAAATAACCATAGGTCAGGAGTAATGTTGGAAGTGTTTTTGAACTGTGTAGGCTGTGAATTCCCCACAATATGAAACCAGTTGCCAAGTCATTTCTCTGGCTGGGAGGAAATGAAACATTGACACAGAAAAATAGCCTTCTGTCACCTCTCCTGCCTTTTAATGAAGGGACCAGGTAAAAAGAATTTGGACTGATACATATTGACTGAAGCTATTTAAAAATGAAAATCATGCTTCGCTTTCCTTTGGAAAGCTGGGGAAAAATAATCTGCCTCTGGACATGCAAGCAGTGAACAGAAGGCAACTGATGACTGGAGCCATGAGGCATAAACATCAGTGCGGAGGCTTGGGCGTCTGTAGGCTTGGCCTTAGCCACTGACTCAGATCACCTTGCTGGCAGCGTAGCTGGCTGCCTCCATGCTCTCAGGTCAGCTTGGCTCCAAGCTTCCTAGAGCATGAATTTCCATGACTTACAGGCTGTGGGGTTAGGAAAGACTCATGATTGTATGGGTTGACAGCACTGTATTTTGACTACTCCCTGCAACTCTTAATTGCTATGAAATTTGAAGCATTGGAAAGGGCTTTCAGAATACAGGGGACATGCTTGCAGAAAACATATTTTAACAGTATCAAAAATATATCCCCAAACAGGAGTGAGTATTAGGTTGCTTCAGGAAATCCTGAGTTCATTTACTTAATGCTCCTTATATTTTGCAGTGTACCACTGCAAAAGACAGGTTGTAAGAATTTTATTTTTAGTTGGTGGTAGCCATTAAAACCAGTTCTAGGCTAGAGAGGAAGAAGACGAGGTGCACTGTCCAACAGGAAAAATGTCCAAGGACTGCAGTAAAGCACAGATACTGATAATGAGTATTAATAGCTTTTTATTGCAACAGTACTATGGCTGGAGAAAGACAGCCGTGATATCTACCCTGGTAAGATGGCAGCTGTATTCCACTCTAAATCTTGAACCCACTTAAATTATGTCACAGGAAAAGGTACAGACACCAGTCTGTAAGGTACATATCTCCAGAGGAGTCATGCGTGCTGTAAAGTATTTCATTGTAAAACACACAGCAGGAAAGTCCACTGTTGCCCTGAAGCTATAAATTCTGTTCAGCAGACATGCTATCAGAGAATTATTTTGAAAACTAACTTTGGTAAAAGCTCTTAATGGTTGGCTAAAACCTCTGGTCAACCTAAAGAAATAGAAACCATGGGGACCTTGGTCTTACTAGAAGTGCTGAGGTAAACTTCCTCATAGCCAGAAGCCTTGCAGATGGGTTTGACTGGAATCTCTACTGGTAAATATTAATAAAACCTCACAGTAACTGATGTCAGCACTGAGACATTCACACGCAGCACAGGAGAGATGTGAGTAGATCTAGAAAAAGGATGGGAAGAGAGAGGGAAGAGTATTTTCTGAGGAGCATGATACTAGCAGATCATCCATTGTGGTCAAGGAGAAGTGGTTCCCTTTTTTTACATCCTCTCTCATTATGTTCAGAATGTATCACAGAGTATATCTGGGCTGATGAAAAAAAATTTCTTCTTATTATATCCTTGTTGTTTTTCTTCCTTTCTTTGGAAGTTCTTTCACCTGTCCTATCTTTTATTGAAATTTCAGTTGCATGGTGGCTTGTCTGCAACTTCTCATTCTGCCACTCATCTGAACTTTTTAAATCAGCCTTGTTTACCACTAAACCCCCCTGGGCAATGTGAAGAAGGTGTTTGCAGCCTTCAAGAAATCCTTTATTCATGTTGCACCTGCAACAGTCACAAAAGGAAATAATGAGCAATTTGTTCACATGAATTTCTACAAAAATGCCATCCATCAGTGTGCTTCTAAGAGAGCAGACTTTTCTAACAGCTTTAATTGCACAGCATAAAGAATTTACTGCAAGGAAAAAGGGACTCTCAGAAGGTTGTTTTTTCACCACAGAGTATTCAAGTTCTTCTGAAGACCGCATATAACTTACTAGAAAGCTTAGAAATACTTTATTATTTTCTTTTCAGAAGTGTAAAAAAATATTCTAAAGTACATATATGGACTGAACATAGATTTACTGCCACTGGCTCTTTGTAAGGCAGCCGGAATGAGGCTGCTCATGTACATAAATGAGTCCAGCTGGTACATTTACTGGCAGCTTTATAAGAACACCTCCAGAACTGCTGAATGCTTGTGAAAGGTAGGGTATCAAACAAACTGGACTGGACATGTGGGCCGGTTGATGGGCAAGGCACTATAAACCTATCCATAACTAGCACAGCTGTGACTATAAAACTTTTCAGAAAACCCCCCAAAAATCAGACACACAAACATTTAATGAATTTCAAATGAAAAACCTGGAATGCTTAGAGGGACCACGTAATGATTTTGGGGGAGTCCATTGTAGGTCACACTTAAAACAAGAAGTGAGGTTTAGTAGTTAATATATTTTGTTGCTTCCTTTAATCAGCCTCAATTAAAATTTCCCAGCAACAATTAACTTCCTATTTTTAAATCACATTTCAGAGTGCAGCCTGTTATTAATATCCAACAAAACAAGGGGACCTCTTTAATATTGCTGCCAAGAGAGTGGTAGCATTGTGGTTCAAAGGCAAGCTTTGCGTATTTGTGTTAAACAGAGAAAGCAAAGCCGTTTGCCGCATGTGTAATAAAAGCCTATCTGAAATTTATTCTTCCTCTAGCAGTGGAGTGCCTACATCTGGTCACTGCAGTGCCCCTCAATGAAAGTTTATGTCCCCAGGATCAATTGTTTAATTTATTTATTCCCCCCTTCCCCCCCCCCCCGCCAAGCATCAGCCATTGGTAGTCAAACCCTGAGGACTGATTGCAATATGTAACCATCTGCACCTTTCTTTTACATAATCAGGCAAATAGGAACTGGTTATTTTATAGACATAGCAAGGTATTTCTAGAGATGCCTGTTGTGAGCACACAGTAATAGTATCTCTTCAAGTTCTGAAAGAACCAGGTAAACTTTACGAACCTGGTCCAAGACATATCTGACCACAGACAAGATTGGCTCAAAGATGGTGAGAAAAATGGGAAATATTTCCCATCAAAGGTCCAGAGAAAACATTTCAGTATAGTAGCAGTGGACAAAGCAGGACTTTCTAGCAGTATTGGCACACAAGATTTGTTTCTAACACAGTTCTTGGGCAACGGCTCTTGAAGACTATCACAGTGATTACAACCTGCACAGAACCCTTGCTTAGCTTCACACACCTTCTTTAGGATGGAGAATTTTCACATTCCCTGTTGGTCCATGGGATGCTAAACACTCCAGTCAGCCCCTGTATGCAGGGGCAGCTCAGGGGCCATCATGTCCCTGATCATGAGATCCAGTCCTCCATACCTAGCCTGAGCCATGAAAAGCACTGGTTGTGCAGCCAGATACATGGTATGTTTGTAGCTCTTTGGAAAACTGCCAGAGCCCATGTTTCTGAGGGACTCATAGCCTAAGTCTCCATAGAATTTGAAAGCTACTTCACAGTTCCTGAGATGATACTGCTGAGACAGATGAAATTACTTTGAGGACTGTCATTAAGATAAAAATGTCCTGCAAATGGAACCTGGCTAATGCAGACAGGCCAAGCCTCTATAAAAAAAGGGAGATAAAAAATGTTTTGAAGGAACTTTCTTACTGTGTTACATTATGGGAAATGGCTGTATTTTCTTCTGATCTGAGCTGCTGTCTTAATACAGCCTCAGGCACATCTGTGTGTGGACAACGAAGACGGAGCATCTCCACTAGCAGCACACTGGTGTTCAGGCACCATGCAGGGCATCTTCTCCATGCACAATTCATCTGCTCACTCCTGTTACAAGGCAGACAATTTTCACACAATAAAGTTGTCCAGAGACAAAAATTTTGAGACTATCAAATCATATTAAGAATATCTTCTTCAGGAAGAATGAAGTGCTTACTTTTTATTACACTGACACGCGACAGTCATCAGCTTCCTAACCAGGGTAGCAAAGCCAGGGGAGTAAAAGTAGCCGAGAGGGCTGCAGTTTCCCTGTTCTATGCAGACCCATTGGAATGAGTGAAATATAAAATGGTCGTCAGTTTGTTTTCTAAATAAACTCATTGCTAAACTACTTGCTGAAATACAGTCATAGATCAATTGATCCCATGTTGCAGCTTCTCAACTACTCAACTGTGGCCTGCAAGGCTTCTTCTGTAACAAGCAAGTGCTGAGAAAATACACAAACTTCATAAGCAGCTCCTTCTATTTGCCTGGACTTTTTACCCTTTTCTCCTATTCCTGGCAATCAGGAGTCTCTATTTTTATTCTTCTCCTATTCTTGTTGAACTGGATCGGCAGCAAAACAAAACAATGCAACTCTAAGGGAGCTATATTTATTGATGCTGGCTGTGGGGCTGGCCTCAAAGCATACAAATACAAAGAGATTTCACTCAGCAATAAATATTACTGCTAAGATCCTTCCCTTTCCTTGAGGTTTTGTACTCTGGCAGAAGCAAAAGAAAGGGAGGAAAGTGCATTGTTTACCTCAAACTGCAGGCCAAATTTCAAATGCTCATTTCCTGCTGATGAAGCATATATTGTGGGGAAAGAACAGTTTAGCATAGGCTTGAAAAGGCTATCTCCAGCAGATCCCCTGCTCGGGCACCTTCAGAGTCAGGCCATTTTAGTTACCTTCCTTTAGTATTTTGAGTTTGGATTACAATTTCTTCTGCTTCAGCTGACAGACCATCTCAAAGTCCCATGCTGGGTTGGTAGTGATTATCTTTCCTTCTTTGGCTGAAGTCCACAATGGTGGAAATACAGTCAACCTCTTATCTCACACAGTCCCTGTCTAATTCACCCGCCGTGCAGACATCTATTTATTTACTCTCAAAACCAGGAGTCAAAAGCTGTGACTGGTCTTAAATACAGGAGGTGTTTGTTTGGAACTGCCAACGATCTGGACAGTTTTAAAGACTACGTATAAACTAAATGATGTGGCTTCAGATGGATTGGCATCATATCCTGCTTATTCACCCAGGTAACTTACCAACTTCCAAATATCCGCTTGTGATATTTCTGATAATTTCTTCCATCAATGACTTTGTTTCCTCCTGTAAAACTTCTATTCAAACAGACAAAATTGAAAGTAGCAACCCACTGATACAATAGCCTTCTGACTACTGGACAATTGGTGGCTCAGTCAGCATGAGCTCTCTGATTTCTTTGATCGACTTGAGAGTTAAAATGTTCTAATGTAATTTCCAAGCACTATGAAACCAGCACACAGTGCATCTGCTTCCCTTCTTCCTGATCTCCTTTCACCACCTTAAGATGGTTAATATGAAACACTGTTGCTTGGTTTAAAACAAGCTATAATAAGAGTAGTAGTATCATTTTGAAAGATATCTACGCCATCACTCAGTATCTTTGTTAAGGTTCTCTCTCTAGGTCTGATGTCCTTTATAAAAATTTACCCACTCCAATTTGCTATCATTACATTTAATTGTGGGTGCAGAAAGGCCTTCAGTCTGCACCCTTGCCATTTGCACACTCCTGTAGAGATGCAAGGATTCAATAAAGACACTGGAGAGTGAGCAACAGGAGCTGCAGTGTGAAGAACTAACACAGTGCTGTACAGAAATGCTTCCTGATGAACAATACCCCAGATGCTGAGTTGACCACACAGCGGTGTGGACCATGGCCAAGCTTCAAACAAGTCTGGTTATATACTATGGAGTCTGATAGGACTTTCACCAGCCTCTGCATCTTACACCATTTCTGTGAAACTCTACATTTCAAGGAGATCTTTTTCTCTATCCCTCCATTACTGATACCAGAATACCTCTATGGCACATTGGTAACAGTTTTTTTCTTCAACTGAAATTTCAGAGGTCACTGGGCTGGCCAATCTCAGACACCAGTCCAAGAATCTGTCCCAAGATATCTTTCCAATTTATGACCTGGCTGCATTTGTTTTGCACACATGAAAAAATTTAGATGCATGTCTATTTGTATCACTCTGTAACAAGAGTAACTTGCTTAAGACTGACATTGATTGTGTTGGTATCGTAAATATCTCAGCAAAATGACATTGCAAGCCACACTACTAAAATGTGGTTTGCTAATCCAGAAGTGTGTTTTTCTAACTCTGTGATTTATGTCAAGGCTGTATCAATCAAGGATTGTAAATGCATAAATCTAATTGGTTTTGTGATTTGTTTTTGGAGAGTGCACTGAATACTAGCTGCAATAACACACTCCAGGCTACACATTTCCAGAGGATTACTGAACTTATTACTCTTCTTGGGTGGTTAAAGTCAGTCAGTCAGACAAATGCCTTTATAGCACTGCATATAGAGGGCCATATTTTTATGGTATGGTATATGAAAGAGATAATTTCAACGGATAACGGCCTCCCACCACTTCATAAATGCTGAGGCAAAATCAGGACTTTATTGAAAAAGTAAATTGATCTCAAGACAGTATTCTATTGCAGTTGCTGAAGATTACATCTATGTTACTACAACTTACTATAAGTTCAATCTACTATATGGCAGATGAAGGGTAGCTAGTTCTTGTGGACTTAAATCTGCAGAAAGAAGCCTAGAAGATTGCATGTGCAAGTGAAACCAAAATTCTCAGTGAGCATGGGAAGATGAAGGACACTGGCTCTGTGTTAATGAATGCCATGGTGCTACTGCACTACTCCTGTGTAGCTGAAGGAGGAAAGGCTAACAGGGCATTCGTTTGAGTGGGACAGGCAGTATGGAGATAATGGATAAAATCTGGGATCTAGTGAAAAAATGGGAATTTTCTCCTTGGGTCTTAACCTACATCCTTTGCTAGTTTCAGCTCCTGCAGATGCCTATTCATGCCTTTTCTCAGAGATAATGACAGCGCATCAGGCAAATGCAAAAGCCTGTTTACACTCTGTGCAGACACCCTCGCACAGACATTCATAGCTGTGCAGCACAGCTGGACCAAGGCTTTGCACCTCCGACAGCCCCAGTCCTCCGTGTGGGCTGCGGGAGCCAGGCACACTTTTGCTAACTTACTGTCTTCAGCTGGGCTGCAGTGCATGCCATGCAATTAGGGGCCAATCTATCTTAGAAATACATATCTGATGATGTCCTGCCACTTGAGCAAGAGAAGGGAGTATAGCAATTGTTGCACTGGATCCATGGCTTGGGTCTGACCATGACCCCTGACAGGTGCTCAGCAGATGCCAGCGTACCACAGTTGGCAGATGTGGGATAATCTCTACTCCACACACATTAGGCTCCATCCTGATCTCAGGCTTAAACTCTGAATCAAGAGGTTTAATGGCTGGATTGCTTCCAATGGGCCAGTATTATTTATGTAACTGAATCGGGGTTTGTCCACACAGCAAGATAAAAGCGGGAGGGCATCATGTTTTGGAAGCACTGGGTTAGCACAGGGACTGCAGCCAGGTCAAGGGAGTGACTCCTTTATACCAAATGGACTAGATGGCCAGGTCAGGCCCTAACCCTGCAAAATAATGTGTTTAAAGCAATCCCACTGAGTTTTCCCAAGGAATTGCAGTGTGCCCATGGTATTTCCAGTGTTTTAGCACTCCGGCCAGCTCAGACCATGACGCATGCAAATGACAGGAGCCCTTCCAGCACCTGGTGCCAGGCATCTCTCTGGACTCATGCCCCTGCTCCCCAGCAGGACAGCCGCTGTACCCCAACAGCTTTACATCCACTGGTGCACTTCCTGCTGGAGCCAGATCACAGGGACAGAGAGGAACTGCCAGGTTTCCTTGACACAAAGGCCTGTCTGACTCCTTGCCTGCAGGGTTTCCAGCACAGGTTTTGGAACAGATTTAGTCTACCATTGCAATGCATACAGTGATAGGGCTTAGCAGGTTGTTTTGCCAGGTTTAGGTGATTAATTATCTTGTTGGGAGAAGTCCAGCAGGTACAGTAACACCAGAGAGGTGTTTATTAATACTAGAACCATACTTCCTCACGGTATTTGATCTCATCAGCTCCTGATGTTGCCTCCTAAGCAGAGACAATTGCCAGCTGACATCCTTTTTTTGGCATATGAATCTCCTATATTTCACGTCCCTGCTAACAGGTGCTAAAATAAAACAGAAAGGGAAAAGTGGGGTTTAGAAAGTTGTCCATGCTGGGCGGTGGGAAATCTGGTGAGGCTGGCCTGATTTTCCATTCCAAGTACTCAGAGCCATGACTGCGATGCGTACCTGGGGTGGCAGATACTACAGGGAACATAGATAAGGGGACCCCTGACTTCTAGGTGGCGTAGCAGGATTACAGGCCTTAGAGGCTCCTTTTCAACCTTGTTGGACTTGATAGAAGTGTCATTGTAAGATGTCTGGGAAGGCCCATGGAAATAGATAAAAGCTGTAAGGTGTGGGGTGGAACAGGAAGTGTAGCCACTTGCAACCCAAAGTGGCAAAGATTTATCCATGTGTTTGATTTTACCCATGTGATCCAGACACTGGGGAGAGACTAGTGGACTTAGAGGATTTTGAATCAGCTGCATGACGGTTTCAATCATCCAAATGTGACAGGCATGGGGTCATAAATATATGCCTTCATTATTAGTTTTTATTTTTGCGGAACTTGGAATGAACAAATGAAATTCTCATTCCTGTACTTATTTTACGCAAATAACCCTTTATGGTTTGTGGTTTTTTTTTTTTGTGGTTGCTGTTCTCCAGCAACAAAACTGTCCTGCTATCAATATGTATTCAAAGACAACTCCCTTCAGACTACCCAAATTGTTTGGGGTTTTTTTGAAACATGCCACAGTGCTAAGATGCAATTCTTAACATACATGCTATATATTAAACATATGGATCCTCGAGGAATTTGTCCTTATGTCTTCCTTCCTGTCTAGTTGAGGTATTATTGAAGGCTTACAGCCCATTTGTTGCCGTAATTAAGTGGAATTTAATGTAAGCCCTCGTGATGATTTATGGTGGAAGTAGACGTTTTGGCAGTACAAAGGAGAGTACTGGAACAGTTTGGTGGTTTGCGTTCTTATTATCATTATGACATTCAGTTTTGCAAAATTTAAAAGTTATTTCCAGAGAGATGGAATGGAGGGGAGAATATGTTTGTGCCTTTGGAGGAAAAATATATTTTATTCATAATGCAATAGCTTAATGAAACTTCATCATAGGTGAAAGTTTAAGGAGAGCTCTTAAAGCATAAAAAAATTTCAGGCAGTGTGCATCCTGGAGTCCTACTGAAGGGATGCCAGTCATCTCAGCTGCTCACTGCCAGTGCAAAGCCCACCTAGGCTTGGTGAAGTCAGAGGTTTTACTATGGGATGGTTACTTGGTGTGTGACATTAAACGACCAGCAATATTGGTTCCTTGCAGTAGGTGTGTGACTCACCAAGACTGTTATTGACATGTTTGGTAAAGGCCTGAACCCCATGGGCTTCAAGCTAGACCCTAATGAATGGAGGAAGTGAGCCCCTCTTCCTCCAAAGAGCAGCCAGTGTGACAGTAAAGGTGAAAGAGGTGGGAAGTGAAGTAAAATAACCTAAACAAAAACAAACGAACAAAAACCAAAGAAAGAAAAAGAAAATCACTGTAAATGCCTTGATCCATACATGGAGTCTCTTGCTTCCCCAAGAATGATCCTGAGTGGACAACCATATACCTGCATTACAGCACAAGAAGTCCCTTCTTTCAAGTACACAGCCTTCAAGAGGAGACTAGCTCGGTAACCTAGAAGTCTGCAGCCATGAACCTATTCTGCAAAGCTTAGGAGAAGGATGTGAAATTCTCTCCCTTTCACTGTCTGCAAAGAGAGCAGATATTCATATCTCTGTGTAAAAATCTTTTGGACCTCTTTATGTATGTCATGCAAAACATAAGTGTGCACCACTGTCAGGACTTTAACATGGTATATTTTACCAGGAATGATATGTTTCAAAACCCACTGTTTTGGGTATCATCACAAAGTAATTGGCTTACTTTAGTTTTTCTTAATCAGTATTAGTGATCTACAGACTATCAAAAATGATACATATTTTTTCCTTCTAATACAGACTTAACAGTTATGGGATGCCAAATAATCAGTACCCCAACTCAGTAAGATATTGTCTTAGTGACAGCTTTATTGCACTCTCTTTTGGAGCAATGCTCTGCTATTTATCATGCTCCAATAAGGTGACATTTTTAGTTTCTGAAGCTTCAAAAGTGAAAGGAAGTCATGCATAGGATCCATAAGAACAGGAATGGCTGAGACTGCAGTTCACAGAATTATTCAGAGCCTGCAGAGCCTTTATTCTACTCTAAGAACAAGGTCAATAAAAGGAATGAAAATGATAGGTGCAATCATCTGTTCCTTGTGCTATTATTATTCTCATTTCTACTAGATCTCAACTCAGAAATTATGTCTGGCTCACCTACTTGACAAATCTGCTTTCCTAGCTCTTTTTTTTTTATGTGTCACCTATGTGATAATATTTTTTCTATGTAAATCTCATACAAATTGACTCCATTGTATTATCAGGAAAAATGTCTGAAACACTCTCATTGACACAGGAAACTTCCACAAGACCTTTCATAAACAAAGAAATTAGCTGTAATTTTTAAGTATGGGCCTTTTGTGATATTACCTTTTTTCTGACTTCGTTCTGACACTGCTTCTAAAGTATCTCATTTATCACTAACCAGGTAGAAGTATTCTTTTTGCGTGTGTGACTTTAAAATTATATATGTATAGACATAAACAATTTCAGGAGCCAAAAAAAAATGCCAGGAAAACTATTACTTCCAGTGCTAGTGTTGAAATAGTGCCAAGCCTAAAGTTTTGTAAATTAGGCTGTAAGTGTGAAATCCCTCCAGCTGTTAAAAGTATTCCATATCTAATTATATGCACAGTTTTTCAGACTATTCTCTCCGTTTGGAGAATCCTGAAATTACATACTGTATGCCTGGAAGTCAGGGCCACATGTGTTCTGTGAAAACAAAAAAGAAAGCAAATAGTCAAAATAGATAAGCCACATTTTTGTATGGTTATGTATGGTTTCGTCAGTGTTTTCGCATGTGGCTTTCCTTGTTTTCAAAACATTTCTTTCTAAACACCATTTACCGTAATGTGCCCACCCTGTCATTCCAGATGCCGCCAACAGTTATATGTAAGGAAATGACTATTTTTTAAACCTATTTGTACAGGAGGCTAAAACAACAGCTGCATGAGAGCAGTGAAGCACCAAAAGAAGAGAAACTTTTTGTAGTCACTGCTCCAGCCTTCAGAAACCAACTGTGAAAGCTCTTTGCGAGCACCAAACAGTATTGTGAGAAAGTGGGTAAGCTGTCCATTTTGTGAAATAACTTAATCAGACTGATGGGAACTGCATTTTTTAAAATTTGTTACAAAACTTCCTGATTGTATCTGATCCTCTGCATTTTCATATTGCAACAAAACTTACAAACGTCTTTGTCACTCATTAGTAAAGGTACTCACTGGAGACATTCTCCTGAGTAGGAGCCGAGTGACAGAAGCATTAAATAAAAACTAAGTCCTACACCTTAAAAAGAGCAAAATGTTGGCAAGAGTGGGAAGATGCAAAAACCATTTGCCTTAAAAAATATTTGCCATCATACTTCCATGGTTCTCCTCTGGCTGAGTTACAGTTCTATATATTCCCTACGCAGAAACTTAGATGTGTTTATGTTTATCTGTATATATGAGGCTTTATTTATTCCTTTGTTTTACATCTGAAATTTTCAGAAACAAATGTGTGTTCTCCAAGTTCATGGCTCCTGTTGAAGACTGTTCCTGTGTTGCTTTTGGTTTGAACATACCTACATTGCATACATATTTCAGTAATTTTAACTAAAAGCAAACAAACAAAAAAAGAAGTAATTTATCTAATCTATTGTCCCAAAAGAAAAATATAATTTTCCATTCAAAGGTCCTTTGAACAACAACCCTGTGGTACTTGACAACACATACAGCTGGCAGCCTGGACAGTCTCACCCATTTTGCAATTTAAATGGCTCAGGAGTTAAATGCATTGAATTCAAAATACTGGTGAAGGACAGATTAGGTCACCCAAGTAAATTTGCGCTACCTAGCAAGGTAAACTGCTTTATTACAAATACGCCTAGCAGGGCTGTCACCCTTTTTTGGGGGGGAATGTACCTGAGAACACAGGAGTGCTCACTTTTTATTTTATGAAAGACAAGTATAGAAATTTTGCTCGAAAAGGCTTTGAAAATCAATGCAGATAGTCAGAAGAAATAGTGAGATTTTCGAGTTGCTACAGGAAAGCACTCCATACAGCAGGGACCTTATCTCTGTATCATGGTCCGATGTGGAGCTGCTGTGCTGTTCCCATGGACTGCTGCTCTCCTCTTCTCTGGAGTCTGCACCATCCAGAGCCATGCCAGACAAACCTGAAGATATTCTGAAGCTCAGTGAGAAGCATGGTGGCTACCTGCAGTCCTGATATGTGTTAAGCAGAGCTGGAAAGTGCTTAATAACACATTTTGAACTTTCCAGAACTTTCTGCCTCTGGCAAGATCAGGAAGTGTCATGAATAATATTCTTTGGAACTCTCTGATCTGCAAAGGCACGGCTCACCACAACCAGAAAGCAGAGCAGTGTTAACGGTTGTAGGAGCAGAAAACACTTTTACAACCTTCCATGAAACTTCTATGGGTTTGCACATAGGCAGGGTTGTAGCTAAGTCAGAATTACTGATGTGCCTATGCTTGTGAGCAAGTGGAAAATTTTGAGGGTTGAAATGTTCTGAAGTAAAAACATTTGGCACATTGACCCAAGGGTCCATTTATTATTCAGCTTCTTCTATTCCACCAAGTGTGACATTCAGTTGAAAACAAAATTCTGAATAATGCGTTCCACCCTGGACTTGGTTTTAGTTTTGCTACACTGTAGTAACTTTTGAGCAAGCCTGTTGATGAGTCTTTTTAACACTGAGAACACTGGAGAACTGACCTAGGTGTTTTCAACAAGACCAAATTGTTCTCAACAAGACCTCTTATTTTTGTGAAGGATGGCACTGTCAAGTCATTTTCAGATAGAAAATATTCAAGTAATAATTTAAAAGAACTGGACGTAGAAGCGTTTTTCTTATTTTAATGATCTTACCCTAATTTAGAATATCCCACCCATGTTTTTACATGCAGTCATGGTATTTGTTTTGCTTTCCATGATTCCCATTCATTTAAAATAAAGAAACAAAAACCAAAACCCGAACCAGCATATACATCTGGACTGCAAAACCACAGCATTCCAGGCAAATCCAGTGCCGCAGTCCTGCCAGAGGGCCTCAGGAGTGCACGTGTATGCTGTGCAGTCAATGTAAAATCACTTCAGAGTTCATGCAAATGAAATCTGTTTGGTTGTTGATGATCAGCTCTATCTAACACATGGTATATTTAGTAGTTTTGGTAAGTAACCTATGAAAAAGATTGTTGGAAGGGTTTTTGGTTGTTTTGTTTTAATTCCAATACATAAGAACATCTTTGTTTTGCTGCTGCTGTGGTTAATCATTGCCATATTGTAGGATTTCCTTGATTGGTTTATATGTATTACATTTCAGTTTTCTAACTCTAAGAGGGTGTTTTATTTATTTGCTTGCCACAAACAATAAACATCCATTAAAAGTATAGATAAGGAGAACGGTCCAGGACAATACCCTGCCATAAACCAGCAGTTAAATAAAAGTACACAGAAATGCCGTGCCTAGTAAACTAAGCTGATGCCCTAAGACTTCATGGACAGGAGCTGGGGCAGTTAGGTGCATTAATGTTTTAATCTGATCAAGCTCTCATCCAAAAGCTGTGTTTTAAAACCCTGGCAAGATCAGTTAGGGTATTTTCACCAGGGGCAGGTATCAGGCCTTCAGCATTGAAACGAGCCTACCATTTACAGCACGCTATGTCAATGAAAGTTTTCCAGGAGACCTAAATAAACCAGGGGTGTCTGCAGGAGCAGGAGGAATATGAAAACATCCACTATGGCTGAGTGTCAGGGAAGTTTGAAATTATCTAGGTTGCTCTTCACCCATTCACTGCCATGAGTGGAAAAATTGACATTTCCTTGGATAAAATTCCTTTCATTTCAGATATTAATCTTTATATTCCAATACATACAGTATAAAATCAAAAACGTCTTTTTGTGGAAAAACTCAAAAGCACATGTATCTTGTCATTCACTTTTGAAACAAAATGTTTTTAAAATCAGCACATTCCTCAGAAACTTTTGATCTTGACAGAGCAACATATCTATTAAAAAATTTATGGCAAAAACCAGTATGTAGCTATGTGTAGCCAGAATAAAAATTCACTTGGCTTTGCCTTTTGCCATGTATGTAAATATTTTTCTTTTCTCTAGCATATGTTTATGCCACTTTCTTTAAATTTGAGGGTGTTACACCCCAGTCCTGCCACTTGCTCTGTGTGAGCATGTTATTGCACCTATGTTTCCTTTGAAGTCATGCCTGCTTAGTAGATTAGTCAAGCATATGTGACAAATAGATTTTCTTTGTGAAATATATTATCTTATAAATCTTTGATATAGGACAAAATCATTGGTGTGTTTCTGGTTGCCTTCAGTCTTCCTTTGAGATCAGAAAAGGAATGTTTTGATAAAATAATCCATCAAATACATCATAACTTTTTCTATCAAACTTTAATGTTTTGAGTGTGTATTAACCTCTACAACAGGAAAGGATAAGAAAAAATCTTTTCCCAGATTTTAAAAAATACCTTCAGCACCAAAGAACTGCAGCCATCTAAATCTTACAAGTTCATTTTTCATGGGCAATGAAAGTGTAATTGCTGCAACGCTTACATATTTGGCAACTGCCACGGTGAGTTCCTAAAGCTCCAGAAAATGGATAATGTAGAAGTTCTCAAAAAGAACATAACTAATCATAGAATAAACAGAACTATAAAACTACTTCTCTCAATTTGAAACATGTCAGTTAACTTTAAAGGGAAAAGTGGAATTTTATTCTATATGTTGTGATGATCATGTACAGTAGGTTCTAGATAGCTTCTATGAAATAGGTTCTGTTGGTGCTGATACATTTGACATGTCTTTAATTCAATGAAATGCTTGTTTCTTTGAAGTTTTTCCATGAACACTGAAAAGTGTTAGCAGAGAAATTTTCCAGCTTTCTGCAGCACTCTGTGAAAGCTCAGTTTCTCACAGAAACTATGAAAAACAGTGCTACAGTTCTGTAAGCAAACTTCCTCTATCTTGCACCTGCAGTTGTTGTGTAGTATTGTTATGATATTGTCTGGGAAAATATTCTGAAAGGTTTCAGCCAACCGGTACGGGAGGCGGATGGTCGGTGACCAATGACCTTATGCCATGCTAGCGACCCAAGTCATATAAACTGATTTATAATTAAATAAATGAATTATTATTTCTCCTGAACTTGTCGTGCCATTCCTCACCGTTAGTGCCACTCACAGCGACAGTTTTCCTTTTTTTATGTCAAAAATAAAAAGCTGTAACAAATTTGGAGACGATAGTGCAGTCCCTCCTCTGAGGCTTACAAGTGTCAAGTTGGCAGGAGACATCAGAAGCTGGCAGATCCTATACAATGCTAGAAACTGGGAACAACTTTCTTGTTCCCAGCTGCATTCAGTTCAACAAGTCCTGCCCCAAGCTTGTATCGGAGCTGTACATGGGCTCCCAGGATGAGATGCTGAGCACATGTTCCCCTGAGGGTCATGTCCCCTCCTGCCACATAGGGCTGCCCTATGGCTTCTTCTGTGCATCACATGGTCTGGGGCTAGTTCCTCACCTGTTGCTGAGTGTACGTAGAATTGTGCATGTGGGGCGGGGATTGACTCTTTTCACTCGAGACACCAGAGTTCACTGTGTGCATGTAAGCTGCTTAATGGTCCCTTTCATTCGTCTTGTCCTGAGACTCCTGTCTCAGATAAAGCAGATTATTTGCCTCTTATTTCTTTCTGCTGCCCATAAAGGAGGCCTGATATGGCCAGCTCAGAGCTGGGCTGTGTCAGTGTTAGAAAATATATCCAAGTATCCTCTTCCTAGAGGTGCAAACCAGGAGAAAAAAGCAGTTTTGGTGCTCAGCCCCTAGCCCCAGTACTGCATGCTCACAGGATTCACTGCAAAACCACGCTGCTGCCTGCAACTAAAATGCTGATGTAGGCACAGTCCTGACCACCCAGCTTTCCCAAGTCTCAAATTACATCAGGTAAATCCTGACCAATGAACATAATCTTGGACCTTACCTAAACACCTGTCTCTTCATGGAGGCATTTTGAGACAATCCAAGCTAAAGGAAAAGAACATCACCTTTTTTTTATGTTCAGGTTCAGTAGTTAAATGGCCTGACCTTGTCTTAAGCAGCTGAGGGGATCTAGAAGCCATATACTTTTTGGGGGACCTTCAGGACCATCAATATTCCTAATGGTGAAAGAGAAGAAATGGGGAACTGAACAGACCGTGCAAAAATAAGAATCCATTAAAAATGCTCCGTTACAGTTTGTAGTACCTGTTCTTAAAAATCATCTGAGGGGAGGGGAAAATTTGCATTTAGAATTATGTATGGAGCACAGACACTTAATGTACAGGACAGAGTACTCTCTGAGTAAACCATGGAGTTGAACATAAGTTGCATAAACCCTTGAAGTAGCAGCTTTAATTTCTTATTCATCCTTCTCCACTGAATAAAACATCTTAATATAACTACAGAGAAGCTGTGAAAAATAGTTTGTTGGAGGAGACAGGCAGTTAAGGTAGTGATATGCAGCCTTTATCTGGCTGAGCTGTACTTTCTAAGCCTATACTGCCAGCAACTTCCTTGGAAACTGTGCATACATTTGTGTGTATGCCTGCATAGCTGTGTGTAACAGAGCCCTGGGTGTTGGATTACCTCTGCATATCCTTATCTGTCTGCCATGGCTTCCGCATCTTTGGAGTAGGAAGATGTATTCTTGTATCTCTTTCTAGTATAATTTGCAGGGCTGCTCAATCATAGCAGAAGGGCTTTGGTTCTACTTGAATCATAATTTTTTAATTAGAAAAGAAGTCTCTGTGCATGATTTCATCTGCTCTAGCAGGCAGATCAGCTATTTATACACGCAGACATACGTTTCCCTTTATCTAATGAGTATGCCATGTTGTGGTCTCTGGCTGCATGGCCCAGCCCAAGATTCTTTGAAGCCAAGGCAAAGACATTTGCTCATTTGGCAGCAGCAGGATCAGGCTAAGACATAAAAAGTAGTGAAAAAAAGGCCTTTCCTGTAGAATTCCTGGTCTCGTCTGAAGGAAGTAGTGCTGAATATTTCACAAGAAAGCCTGATCCTGCAATCTAATTTTAGACATGATGTAATAGGAGCATGTACTAAACAACAGGAGAGAAGGAGGGGAATTAAGGACAAGGATAGAAGCAATAAGAGCATGTCTTTCTCCAGCCTTGTTATTTGTGCATATTGGTAGCTCTGCTGAATGGGAAGATGTAGTTATTAATTTATTTATTTAGGACTTATTTTCTTTATGTAGTAATAACACAGGGAGGCTATGCCTGTTGTTGTGAAACTTATTCTCTCCTTTCCTGAAGGACAGTTTCTTTACAGGTATAAGGAATAACATGTACAATGTGTAAAGTGCTCCGGACATTGGTGCTGACTCCTTATGCCAGGTCCTGTGCAGCACCCACCACCTAACAACATTTGCTTCATGTACATGGCAGATAGGAAGCAGGAGGCAGAGCAGGACCAAGCTTTTGAGAGATCTTTTTTTTTCCTCTCGTATGCTAGGTCACAAAGCACAGCCTTCAGCTTAGTCCTGGAGGTGGGTACTAGGATCAGAGGTTGCAGAGGGCCTCACAAAAGACATGTGCTGGCTGAGAAGAGGGCAAGGTGTGGAAACTGCAGGCATCTGAGGTGCAAAACAGTGGCACCAGCCCCCTTGGTGACCAGTAGGACCACTGTTTTCGTGTCTGCTACAAGGCTCTGTTTCCATGGCTTGGAGTGAATAATGCTAGTTTCCACTTGCAAAATAAACCAGTTCTTTCTTCAAATGAGCCTGTGTTGCCTGCCCACACCTACAGCAAGTGTGTGTGCTGGATAAAGGGCTCAGCGTGGTTCTCGTAATGTGGGAGATGCTGCTTCCCACAGAAATCCATGAAACGGCATTCTTTCTTCAAATGGATTTTGCAGTTCTCTGCAAGCCAAATCAAACATTAATAACATTCAATCAACATTTCCATATGTAGATATTTTTATCAAACCACAGTCTCTTTCATTGTTATTTTTCAGTATCGCTTTGGTCTCTTGCATATATTATATATTGACCAAAGTAAATAGCTGTGTAGCTTTATGAAATGTTACTTCACATTTATGAGCATTTTTTAAAGTTTCTGATTTTGTTATTCTTGCCAGTACCAGTAAATGTGTTTGAAGTCCTTCACATGTTGCTTTGTTTATAGTAGAAACACCACATTTTGCTGAGGAGCACATCTCCCTATTAAAAAAAAAATTTAAAAAAAGAAGCTGAAGTTTTATTAAATAAAAGGCTTCAGAAGACTCAGTTGCTCCAAAACATTTGTGTGCAAGAAAAAAAAGTTCGTGTCCTTTTTCGTTAATGATCTCATGAGTTTTGCTAGTTAAAACTGAAAGCAAAGGAACCAGGACTGATGCTTAACTGGCAAGAAGCCAGTACAATGAAATTAATAACATATGTTGAAGAACCCATTTGTAACAATTTTTCCATTTATAAAAAAAAAAAAGTGGCAGCTTAAAACCACTGACAGGACTGTCTTTTCTTTTTCCCTTTCTTTCTCTTCTTCCCTTCCCCCTTTCCCTTCACTACATGGGACACTTTGGCTTATGTCCAACTGTGCAGTACCAACCTTGTCTCAGAGTTCAGATTAATGCTTTATGCAATTTTAAGTGATCTCCTTGCAGCTGCTGCTCAGGGAAATATTGTACTGGATGTGTTTGCTCTGAGGAACTGGTGGCAAAACCATAGAGGCAGCAGCATCTAACATCCCTTGGCAAGTAACAGATGTGGCGTATGCTGTGTTCAGCCCATCCTCAGCACTTACCTTACTCCTGAGCAATGTGTGGGGCACTGACCCAGCTCATTGCCACCCATACAAAAATTCAGCCATAAAGCACTTGGCTTGTGAGATTTTTTGTCTTCATTGTTCTCTTGTCACATGTGAGCAAATCTTACTTATTGATCCCTGAAATTAAGGTTGAGAAGTGAGGACCTTGGCCTGAAGAAGGCTGCCTCTGTCATTACCCTCTGGGATATGTCACCTCCCTCTATTTTTATCTTCCTTCTCAGTCGCAGTGTGTTTTTATTGTTGTTGGGTTTGGTTTCTTTCCCCACTCCCTCTAGAGACTTTGTCGTATGTCCTTTGGAGCAAAGCACTCCCTCTTGCTAAGTTCCCCATCACATTTTCTATGTGAAACTCCAGGCACACTGAGGCTTCCTGACCATGCTGGGATTCTCCCACTAAGAGGCTTGAGTGCCTTCAACAGGATGCACAAGCACAAATTGTCTTGGTCATTAGAGCTGACAGGAGAAAAGCGTTGTGCTTTGAGATATCACTGCTCGGCATAGGGGAAACACTTGGGGTTTTCAAACTAGCCAGTGAGTTGGGGAGGTTCTTTAAGGATGCCCTGGTGGTTTATAACCAGGTACAGGGAATTACAGTAGAATTCCCAGCTGTGGGAGTGCTGTGAGTTGCCTGGAGATAACTAGAGTGTGCGGAAGTGAGTGAGCTCATAAGGTAAGTGAATTAATGAAGCTGTAGATGTCCAAGAGGTTGGAGGTATTGAATGACACTGAAGATTATTTGGGAAGTGAAGCATCACTGCACAATGGGTGGAGACACCAAGCAGGCAAAATAAGGAAAAAGAGAGTTAAAATTTCCAGATACTACAAATGAAATTAAAGTTTTCAAGGCAATTAGTGTTCATAGTGAGATGGGAAAATAAGTTAAAGCCTTTGTAACAGTGAGCTGAATTCCTCTTTGTGTAATTTCACTGACTTCAGTGGCTTGTACAGGGTGGTACTATTCTGCATTTGGCCCAAAAATCAAAATAAAGTTAAATGCAACTATCATGCTGTGCCCTGACTTGGAAAGAAATTGCAAGGATTGTGAATAGGAAAATCTTCAGTCATCAGTTCATTGTATGACTTCAGTAGAAAAGGAAAACAGGTGTAGCAGAGTGGGGAGAGAAGGCTGACTGTATGAATGAGGAGAGAAATCCAAATTAGTTCCAGTGTTTGGAGACTGTATGAGGTGTTAGCTCCATTTCCTCTACAGAACTGGACATTTTGGGTCTTCCCACAGCAAGTATACCATTGACCATTGCTCTGGAGATGGAACAATGCTTGGAAAACACTGGAGACTAAAGCTGTTTTCCACTGGAGAAGGAAAAACAAGATAACAATGTGCAGTATTTCTATAACCGCTGGCCTGTGTGGGCTTGGTTGACACCTACAAATATAGTTTCTGATAGGCAGAGTGGGTGTTTAAAATACATTTATCACCAGGAAGAATGGAAACTCTTTAAAATGTTTGGATGGTGAGAAGGTATCTAAACCACAGGATAATCACAGCAATGGCTAACACAGCCATGCAACATGGTTTAATATTTGCATTGCACCCTGGCCGAGGTGCCAGTCAGCTACAGAAACACCTGTGTGCAGAATTGCAGAAAGTGTATAGGCTGTACACTACATTTTATTAAAAAGTGGCTGAAAACTAGGTGCAAATATGACAATACAGGGAGAAAAAGTGGTTACAGAAATATTTAGAGCACAAAGTAGTGGCTGAGGATATTTTAAAAAGGTGTCCCTTTTCAAACAGGGTAGGCAGGCCAGCTCAGGACTTTTAGGTATAAAAAAGTAACAAGTGTTATAGTGTCGAGGCACAGAAAATCACCTTCTATTCATTGTTACTTACCACACATATTCAGGTTTAAGCCACATTCCTATTAATTTTAACCTCCTTTTTATTGTTATTTCATGGGTTTATTATTGAATCTATTATTCTGTCTTAATCTAATGTCTGAATTCAGGAGGGTTTTTTTTCCAAGTTTCAGTAGTAAGTTGAAAAAACCACACTTCTAGGTGCATATGCATTACTACATCTAAGTTGTAAGAATCTCTGTGAAATCAAAAATAAAAGTGGCTGAAATCCAGACCTTATTCGAGTCAATAACCAAAACCTCAGTGACTGCAACATAGTCAAAATGTTGTGTATGTGGTAAATTATTCACGAGAGCTCAGCTCAGTGACTGTCTGTTCTTGTGTCCTTCAGCTGGTCACAGAAAGTGCAGGAACTGCACTCGCTTCCTAGCAATTGAATTCCAAAGTCAAATTAATCCAGCTTTTAAAAAGAACTCTGTAGGATAGCCTTTTCATTTTCAGGGTAGCTAACTGGATGAAAATGAAACTGAGACTCCATTATTTTACATTTTACTTTGGCAATTTTTAGTCCCTCTTTTTCTCCCTTTACTTGAAAAATGCATAACATTAACTTATATTCACAGATTTGCAAATCTCTCCTTTTCGGTAACCATTAAAACAGTTTTTCTTAGATTACTGCACATTACATAAAACTGTTTTTACAACAGTAATTTATTAGGTTAAGTTGGAGAGCTTTTACTGCTCTTTATATAAAAAGACTGGGCTGATTTTGGATCTCTTTAATGTGGCCCTTTAGATGTAGTAGCTCTGACATTCGAACTTACTTGGAATGTATGCCCAGTAGCTTGGTAATGGGCAAAATATGCCAAAGAAGCACCATTCCCTTCAGGATAAAAGGGCATTTGTGTTCCCATTCGTTATTATACTATGCACAGGAACAAAAATACCACTGCGAATGTCCAAGGAAAAAGGGTCTGATGCCTCAAAAGACAGTTTTTGTGGCCTTCTGTGCTGAGATAGATCTGCAGGTCACAGTAAAAAGGCTGGGTCAAATTGGGAAATGACCTGCTGAGAAGAAAGGCTGAATTGCTATGCATGCAAACAGGCTAAAATGCAAAAACGTGATCAGCTGCTAGAGATCTAGGGGCAGGAGAAAAGTTTGTGTAAATGTGTTTTGCCACCCTCCCACAGGAATCCCCTCTGCAAGGTCAAGTCCTTTCCACCTCACCTATAGGATGTCATGCAAGAGACACCTCTATATCTGTCACCATGTTATTAATCACACAAAACCTCTAAGACATTACACACTGATGAGGTTAGGAAAGGAATTAAGTTTAAGGAGTCATTGGCAAGCACTGACTGTGCAATGATCCAGTCTTCATGTCTCTGCATATGTAACTTTAAGAACAGAATCCTCTCTTTGACTCAAAAAAGTTAGCTTGGTTCCATCATGACTTAGTAATTCCAGAGTGAGGAGACATTTCCAAATTTTTTTGTTATTATTGTTAATTGAAGAAAAGCATCCATGCAATATGAAATATTCTCCATGGTCAATTCTGAAATGTTAAGGTGAAGAAATATAATTATATGCAATTATTCAAGACAACAAAAGTCCCATTTTGTGTAAGTCTTACTTTATGTTTCCAGGCAGGTGTTTTGGCATTTAAGGTATTCTTTCCTTTCTTCATTTCCCTCCTTCCAGGATGGGAAAGCAGCATCTCTGTGATAAAGTCCAGTACAAGACTGTCACAGGAATTAAAGGTCATCCTCAGGCAGAACCAAAATCCTTATATAATTAGGGCTGACTACATTGTCTTTAACAATGAGGTTGGCATAAAAGTTTTCACTTTTAGGAATATCTGCAGTATTCCAGTGTCCAACTTTCCTCGTCTTCTTTCAGTTGTTTGTCGGGCTGCACTCTAAAGTTGGGTCAGTGAAGTGATATTAGTTCAAAAGAGGCCGTAAATTTTTTGAAGTTTACTGAGCTGTACTTGACTCTAGTCATGCCCAGCTCTTGTATTTTTGGGGATCTGTTTAACCTGGATATCAAAGACACAATATTCAATCACTTCCTGATTTCAGAGCTAAAGTGTTGCAGGGAGATGGAAAATGTGAGCACATAGCCATATTTTCAGCTTTTGGTATTGTGTGTTGAATTATTTAATGAGATGTTTGTGGGTTACTTTTACTGGGGCTGAATTCTGGCTTGCACTTCTTTGTGGTCTGGGCTGTAAATAGGGAACCAAGCTCTCCAGAAGCAAAAGTCAGCACTGCACAGCATGCATGATCTAATCTCAGACTTAAGTAATTTTAACTTTCGCTGAACTTTGTTAACTAGCCATTTTAGGGCAAAACTGCTATAAATAATACAATTTGCAAGGTGTAAATTGAAGTTGCAAACACTCAAGTTAGCCATTCAGCCTAACAAGGAATCAACTGCTTCATACTCTAGCTCAGATGAATATCTAAATTACTAGGAATGCCCCTATGGTTCAGCCTTAAAGATGAAGCTGCCTGACAGGTACTAAAAAGCAAAGTGAAAGATTGAGATAAAATATGAGAATATACATTCTCTCTGGCTTTTGAAATTGCTGAAAATATGAAAAGTGATAATGAACTTTATAAGCACTTCCCGTGGTATTTCACAGTCTGTATATCATTTTTGTGTTATAGTAAGTCTTTCAATACTGAATACTTGATTGCTTTTAATTGGTGTTTATTTGCTTTTAATGTGAAATTCATGACTTGAATAATATGCCTCGACACATATTTATAAAAAGTGAGCCGCCCTTTAAAGAAGTACAGTAAGATTTATCATAGAAATTGTGATTTTTTGTCTTTTAAAAATGAAGACATAGGATGAGGGGTTTTTTACTAGACTGAAATGAAAAATATGGCTACCTAAGTGAAAAAACCACAACATATACTGAAAAAGAATGCCTAACTTAGGTTCTGTTTGGTTTTTTTTTTAGGTCAGGAAGTCCTTACATGAAATATCTGTTTGGATCCCCTGAATTCCTTATGAAGGAATTCCTTGAAGAACCTAAGTTTGTGAATAAGGATATTGTAACACTATCACTTTAGTGCCTGAAATGCTAACTATTATTTCTTATGGAAAAGTCCCTTATAGTCATGGCATGTTCCATCAGTTTGATTTGATTCAGTCTCTTACGGTTTAGACCAATAAAAGCTGTAGCTTTGTTAATACTTTGTTCAGGTAGGTTGGCTGAGCTAATTATGCCCCCCAAAGAAGTGTCTTGCCTCCCACTGTTACAGAAATGGCCTGTCCCTACAGCCCTTGAATGTACCTGGGGTGACTTGTGATGTTTCAGGTAATATTCAGACTTGTTCTTGAATTCTAGAGCACCAAAACAGGCCAGGAAGAGGGAGTTCCATTTGACAGCTTCATTGTACATTACGCAAGGATTTACGTGGAAATATGTAACAAAAGAGTAGCTTCTGAACTCAAAGCTATGAAAAAATGAATGTCAGAGCTTTTCTCATTTGCACCTTTGATGACATACAAAGACTTGTGGCACAGTTTCAGCAAAGCACTTTGGCACATGGTCAGCTAGAAGAGGGCAAGTCCCCCTGCACTCAGCCAAGCACTTGAGCATATGCTTAACTTCAACCATGTTAAATGGCTTCACTGAAGTCAAATGAAAGCAAAATGATTTGGAGTGAGACTTGAAGTCTATGTTTCATAGACTGATAGCATTTAAGGTCAGAAAGAATCATAATTGTCATGTAGCCTGACCTCCTATGGAACACAGGACCAAAGAGTTTTGCCAAGTGTTCCCAATATGAAATCCATTGCTGCTGCCCGAACTGTGACTGTGCTTTCTGTTTGTAGCTCTCTTCTGAACATTTTTCAAATAGCCAACATCCTCCTTAAACGCCTCCACTCAAAAGTGGAGAGAGATATCCCAATGATAATCTTACTGGTTGTCAGTAATCCATAGCAGTAAAACTCCTTTGTTTCTATCTGAGGGTCTCCTCCCATAAATACATCCAGGACAGCATTTGCTGGCTCAGCCTCTTTGCTGCCCTGGGACCTCTTGTTTGTCTGTTTGTACAGCAAAACAACTAAATCCTTTTCTGAGTCACTGTGTGCCTAAGGACTGTCAACCATTCTGTAAAAACAATCTCTATTTTTCATTCTTAATGAGAGGTCTTTTTACGGAGGCCAGCGTTTCTTGTGGCATTTAACAGTGATACAGGTGAGGCCAACTTACAAATCAGCTCGTACTTCTGTGCAATACCGACATGTCTTCATCATACACATATTTTCCAATTTTGGTGCCGTTTGCAATGATTTTATATCTTCTTCGATATCTTTTTAAAGATCTCAATCCTATTGAGCAACAAATTTATGCTACAAATGTTTCTATTTAACCATTATTTATTAAGTATATTTGCTTTTTTGAGATGCATTTCCTGCTAGAGAGGAGGAAGAGAGAATAACATTTGCTGTGCTTTTTGCATAGGAATAGAATTAACTGGTCACCGTATTGAAAGAATGAGCCAAAAAAATGCCCAATGAAAAGTAAAATAGACCATAAAATACCTTTCTTATGAATTAATACTGTTGGTGGCAAATTTTTCATCCTGAAGTTAGTTATTCTGCTTTAACATATTCTGCTTTAACAGTAACTATTTCCTTTGGCTTTCATCAGATGGTTTTCCATGAGAAAGTGAATTGGGTGATTGTGGGTGAGTTTTCCAGATTTAGGGACTTAAGTTAATATCATAGAGAAGGACACTTAAAAATATGTGGAGATTAGAGATTCAATTGATTTCACTGCAGATTGCTGATTGAAAAGAGACAATGTAGCACTGAGATATTAATTTTAGCTAAAGAAATAGTTATGTCCCAAGTGGTTAGTTTTTAATTGCCTTTCTTAAATGTGATTATTTCCCAGCTGGCTGCTTTCCCCTTTCATTTTCTTTGTAAACTAGAACAATTGGCACGAGAAATGAAATGGACTTTTACATCATTTGTGAAAAACAGGCTTGAGCCTGACTGACTCAAGACTATTTATGCAATCCCTCTTTAACTGGTGAATCTCATCACCATCAATATATGAACAGTAAAAGCTCATTACTTGGCTAAGATATTAAGTAGACCACCTTCTAAATGCAACCCTGACACTTGAGAGAAAAGAGTTTTGTAGTCCTTTAACTCACTTGCCTCCTTGCACAGTTTGCTTTTCCTCCTTGTGACTGAGTTTTCAATTTAAAAAACCTAAGAATAATAATCTTACTTTCCTATATGAAGTGCTTTGAGCTCTGTCATGGAAAAGTGCTTTGTCAAGCAGAATTATTATGCAGACCCCCTGTAGCTTCAGTCTTTTTAGAAGGTAATTTTAGTTTGGCTAAGGACACTTGTGTGATGACAGGTCACCCCATCCTCTATTGGGCAACGTCTGGATGCTTCTGACCATGTACTTCAGCCACACAGAGGAAAACTGGCCTAGGGGACTGGCAGATAGGTTTGTAATTTAAAAGATTAATTAAAACAGAGAAGCAGTCACTTATTTCCCTTTCCAGGAGGTCCAAAACTGAGTGCAAGGGACCATGACATGCTTGGCTTAGTTTTTGTACAAAATCCCCTCTATCCCTGAGTAGCTGTGTTTTCAAATAGCAATTATTATTCACTGTGGGGGAAGGAAGGGGTGTGAAGTAGATGAACACCGGAGACTCACACAATGTCCAGAGAACTTTTATCACTGTAGGAGTGCAGGGTGGAGAGCAATAAAGATTGAAATCCTCAACTCTTACATGAACTGTAACTTACCAAGTAATACCTTTATCATAACCACATAACCCCAAACTCCCTCCCTGCTTCCTGCTGTTCCTACAGCCTCCAGGGCTTCAGTGGCCTTCTGGTTTTCTTTTTTTTTTTTTTCCCTTTCTTTTTCTTTTTTTTTAGAAACATATATCTTAATGTGTTTTCTTTCTTTTTTAATAAAAATATCAAAGGCATACTTATCAATGACTGAGGAGGGAGAGCTGCGGTGCAAGCTATTTTTTAACTGGAACACGCACCATGCTGTGACACACTCATCCAGGAGCAGAAGATTGATGGCTAGACATGTGGAGAGAACTGCCACTGATTGAAATCAGACAACTGCAAGCTGTGAGGGAGATGCAGGGGAAACCATTTTAACCACAGCAGTCCAGTCTTAGCACACTTGGACAGGGGCTTTCCTCTGTCTGAAGTCTGCGCTGCAGGACACAAAGAAACTAGGCAGTACACTGAGGCCAAAGGCAAAATATAAAACTATGACAACGTGGAAGATATATGTGTACATCTCTATCTATCTCACCTCAGTAAATTATTTCCTTCACTAACAGATAATAGATCAGAAATTTCATTTCTCAAGTACCTCTCATCTTCTTACACCCTTCAGATTCTTTCTCAAAGACCAGAAGAAAGGGGGAAAAAAAAGCAGCAAGCTTTGAAATCAGAAAAAAAGAACACAAATTGTACTAGAAACCTGATTTTCAGAAGTACTGAGCACCTGGAGTGTCAATTACAGTTCCTGTGAGCTGGAACTGTTCACCATGTCTAAAGACATCAGATTGCTGCTGCACAAAATTGTGATTTGCTTAATTCTATTTTGGAAACGTACCTCTTATTTGCTGCAAAATAGGCAGAATTGAAAAGCATGATGTGGAAGGGCATGTTCCCCAGCACCCATCTCCAGGGCTGCCAGGGTGGGTGTTGGTAGCAATTGCACAGCCATGCACTTGCACCGAGACATTTTTATTTCATTACGGGTGTCAGTTTACAGCCATTAGCTAAGCAGATTGGCCTGGACCAAAATGCCTCCTTTTTTGTGTGCATGCATGTGTCTTATCACTAGATCTTACTTCCATTATTCAAGTCCTTCAAAAAAAAAAAAAAAAAAAAAAGAAGGAAGGAAAGAAAAGACAAGAAAATAAGGGGAGAAAATTAAGGGGAGAAAATAAAGGCTTTACGTGCATTATGTTTTGTGGCTTGTCCCTGTCCTCTAACCAGAGCAGTCAAAAATAGGTTTTATTGGAAATCATTACCTAAATTCCAGCATTGAGGAGAATATTGATCTCTTGCATGTAATGGTTACCAGACTGTGGAAAGCAGCAGAGAGGGCTCCAAGTGGGCCAACAGAATGTCAGTGACAATTCATTTTTTTTACCAGTTAGGATGCTGGTTTAATATCCTGTAAAAGGCATTTAATGCCAGCCTTTTCATAGCATCTGTCCGGCCCTGGCGGCAGCAGGGGGCTGCTCCTGGGGTGGTGGGCTGGCAGGCACACTGGAGATCTGCTTGGCAGAGCCCCGGCATTCCCCCAGCACCCCGCACACGCTCACCAGCTGTCCCAACTTTCCAAGGCCCTTCTCAATTTTCTAAATATGTGTCACATAAAAATAAAATTTCGGACAGTGATGCGCTGAGGAGCCCCGTGCCTGCAGTGCATAATTCATTCACAGTGTCCGTAGCCCATTATTCCCACATTCCTCCTGCAGAGCTATCAATTTCATCTCCGGCCAAACTGGAATCTGAATCTTGGGAGAGGAGTGAAGTGGCAGTGGTATGCCACTTTTCTTTTTTTTTACCCCACTCTTTTTTGACTGCCCTGCAAGAAATGTTACATTCATTTTGTGTTTACAGACATGAACTGCTTAGAAAGAGACACGTAAGTAGCTCCAGATTCCCAGATTTGGTAGATTTCAGGGGAATAAAAATATGCGACTGTCCATTAGATGCTGAACCACACTGAGAAAAATATGATCTTCTTCCCAAAATAAAACTGCCAGTTGTTCGAAGCATCTCTCACCCACTAACTCTCATGGGAAATCAGTGCTTTGCTAATGAGGCTTCTGCTCATCTCACAAAATGTGTGAAGATTCCTATAAGTTTCCCTGTGTTAATCATTTCAGTAACCAGAAGCACACAACTTTCCAGAGATATCAGTGGCATTTAATTAACACAGTGCCTTGAACACCTGCCCCAGTGCTGCAATGACCTGTGGAGAATGGTTTGTACTGCATTTAACCAAGACAGCAACCTGTGTGCCGTGAGCGCACTCAGAAGGGTAACAGCAAACTACAGGGTAAATTTGTCTCAAATCTCCTAGCTCTTTTATTCCCCCATCAGACATCCTGAAAGTATCATGAAAAAGCTCTCAAAGAAAGGCTAATCTGCTGCACTGCACAACGAAACAGCAAGAGGCTGCTCATATGAAAGAAATTATGACAGATGAAGAGATTTTAAGGACTAATGAAGGAGCTGGCAAAGCAATGTCATCATGGATTTCGAGTCTGTTATCTGTACCCCGACCAACTGTCTACTTGTTATGTTTAGCAAAAAAAAAAAAATCCTTTTTTCCCCAAAAATGAACATTCTTAGCTTAAGTTTTTGTGTCCTTTTTAAGAAAAAATTATGGTAATTTAAATGCTAAATTTATTTATATTAAATTTATTTATGTTAAATTTATATTAAATATAAATCACTGTGTTTAACCAGTAATAGAAAAATTGATAGCAGTGACTCTATTCAAAACCCATCCGGACACACTGCTGGGCAGCCAGCTGCAGGTAGCCCTGCTTGAGCAGGGGAATTGGACCAGGTCACCTTCAGGGGTGCCTTCCAAACCATTCTATGATTCTGTGACTCATAGATGCAAATTGGTATTAAAGTGTTTACATAGAACCACACATTTCTAACACAGGAGCACTAAAAGGTCAGAGGAAAATGCTAATAATTTGAGAAGGACAAAACATTATTTTTATTCCTATTTGACAGTGTGAGAAGCATGTAGAGATGCAGTGTTAGAATTCATCATGTCTAATAACAGCTATCTCAGAGTTAGGCATGTGGTCTAAGACAAGAGTCTAAGCTCTTTTGTAATCATGTCTCTACAGAAGTGGGTGTGCAACCAAATACCTATTTAGTGGAGCAGACCCTGGGGCAAAGATCTCTCTTCATTCATGCTCAGGGTTTGTCTTGGAAGGAGACAGAGAAAATTAGCGCCTACACAGAATATCAAAGGCGTACAGCTAGATGAGATACAGTCCATGCAGAATCTGGCAAGGGCAGTGAAATATCTTCTATCTGTGGTACAACAGACTGTATGATTAGGTACAATTACTGACTTGGAGAATAAATTCCCTTTTGTGCTGGTTTTGGCCAGAGTAGAGTTAATTTTCTTCATAGTATGGGATTGTGTTTTGGATTTGTCCTGAACACAGGGTTAATAACATAGAAATGCTTTTGTTTTTGCTGAGCAGGGCTTACGCAGAGCCAAGGCCTTCTCTGCTTTTCATACTAATGCATGAGAGATTGGGAGGAGACACAGGTGATCCCAATAGACCAAAGGGATATTCCAGACCATATGACATCATGCTCAATATATAAAGTGTGGGAGAAGAAGAAGAAAGAGGGGACATTTGGAGTGATGGAGTTTGTCTTCCCAAGTCACTGTTACATGTGATGCAGCCCTGCCCTCCCGGAGATGGCTGAACTCCTGCCTGCCCATGGGAAACAGGGAATTAATGCCTTGTTTTGCTTTGCTTTGCTTGTGTGCATGGCTTTTGCTTTCTTCATTAAACTGTCTTTATCTCAACCCACGAGCTCTCCAGCTTTTACCCTTCTGATTCTCTCCTCAATCTAGCTGGTAGAGGAGTGAGTGAGCAGCTGTGTGGGACTTGGTTGCTGGCTGGGCTTAATCACAACACCGTTCTAGATGACAAAGTCAGGTGAGATGGATCTGGATCCTGATGTCTTGCTTGAGAAAGTCAATCTCATAGAAGGTCCAGGGCAGAAATAAAACCTGCAACTGCATAGAAGGCCCAGGGCAGAAATAAACCTGAACTACATTTTCCAAACCCCAGTCTGGCAAGACAGACTTTTTGCTACCAACGATCCTCCACTATGAGTATCTATAGGTTCTTATCATTTTCAAAGGCAGAAATTCAGCAATTTAATGCAGTCTTTCCTGGTTTTCCTTGGGTTTTCTTAATTGTCTTCCTGAAATTGAGAAGCATATAGAATATGTAAAGAAGACCTCATGCATTTTCCAGGAACAAACATATTACAGAATCACAGCACTATTAATGTCTCTCGAGTAGTCCCCTAAAAATCATTACAGCTTTTAAAGAATTCTAATTAGGCATGTCTGAAGCGCCAAATCCAGGTGGATTTTCACCCACTTCCAATAATATGGCCACTCTGAGCCCTCACTGAAATAGATCATATCTCTGGAATCTAGCTGTAATGGAGATCAGGTTCTGACTTATCCCATAACCTCCCAAAATAAAGTTAAGTTGCTCTGATGCAGCGCGTTTTAAAGCTCTGTGGGGGTTACAGCTGCATGCATGTTAACATATCCTCCAGTTGCTTTCATTTAGTAGCTACGAAACACAGCACTAAAGCAGAGAGGAGAATGGTGAGATGGGTCATTCTTCTCCTCTCTTTCCCCTGATTTTCTGAGTTTGCTGTGTATTAATGTGGTGCTTTCCTGCCCACATCTATGTAGTAACATTACATTATCAGCATCTGCTTCTCACCTGAAGCAGTATGGGACGGCAGCTGTGGAAGAAATGTCATTTCTGTCTATGAATTTGTTTTTTCTCAACAACTGTTCCAAGATGAATATTCTAAGGTAAGAACAGTGCCATTTCCATAAAAAGGGCCTGTCATCAATTTTTACAATGCCTGAATCTACATTGTATCAACAAGTCTCTGCTACTATGAAATCTTTCTGATGAGTTAAATTAAAGAAGTCTATACATATATGCCTTCAACGTGGCCGGGGGAAAGGAAATCCGTGAAAAAATCTCAGTGGTTTTGTACTTCTTTGTACTCAATGTAAAGAAGAAAAGGTCCGTTTCAAAAATCAAAATCACTGCTTAAAGTTAGGCAAACTCTACATACCCTGCCAGTCAGACACAGTTTGCAATGTTAAACAGGCCCTCATTTTAAAAGATAGGTCAGTACAAATGCTGTCAATCAAGACACAATTTCAAATATTATTATCATTACTATTACTATTATTTATTATTGTTATGACAAAATTACATGAAAACTATGAACTTTGGGGTTCCGAAATCAAGTACATCTTCATATTGAAGTCATCTCAGGTAGACAAGAAGACAGGGGATTTTCTTTAGAAGATTGTTGTCTGATCTGATTCTGATGTTGACTTGCTACAAGATGAACTGGGTGTAGGCAGAAACAACATGTTTCTAAGTTCACCAAGGATGTTGCAGTTTAGAAGAAGCTGTGATGGTTCTTCCTGACCCTGTCCCAAATCCTTTTCTACATTTGGAGAACACACATTTTTACAACTCATGTGTATTAAATCTGATGATAAATCTGCAAAAATCTGTGTATTAAAAATGTATTAAATCTGCAAAAATGTGTATTAAATCTGATGATAAATCTGTTATTCTCAATGAGGCAGCGAAAGTTCATGGTATACTCATACTGTGAACCCACTCATCATTGTTTGCTTAATAAAAGCAATTCAAAGCCAGAAAAAAAAATTACATTGGTTCCAAATAGTTTGTGTCAGGCCAAATAACCATAAATACGAGCATGCCTCTTTTTTATTTATAAACTGGCAAAGGCTGCAGGATTGTTCACATATGCCATTCACAGTGCTTTAATGAGGAATTACAAATGTTTGGAGGTTGTCAAAACACCTGTTTGTGGATCAGGAATAGACTGGCCAATCTGAAGACATGTGAGCCTTTACCAAACAATGCTTGCAGGACAAAGGACAGTATGGGGAAATATGTCTGTTCTAACACTTAGATATTAAACTTTATGGGGGAAAAAAACATAAAGCATGGAAAAGATACCCATCCTTATGCTCCTAAAAGGGCCCTGTAATGCACGTAGCTTAACCAGGGATGCATACTGAATCGTACTGCATTTGATTTCGGAAAAATTTAGTTAAGATTAACGACAATAAGAACAATGATGATCATCACCATATCATCATATGCTAATGTTCTTGTTTCTATACTGTGCAAGAGATACATATTGAGCTAACCGCTGGTGCAGAGACTCAATGCTCTAATTTAGACCTGTGTGGCCAGCAGGTAAACAGCCTTGCCCTGCTGTGGGTACAGTCTCTTTCATTGGAGGAGCCGAAATACATTCCATGCATCCCTATGCAAACTGAGATTGGAGATAATTTCCAGGTTATATATCAAGCTGATGTCCATGCTATAGTCTTTCTATCAGGCTAATCTGCACAGCCTGCAGGACTTCAAAGTATGGGGCCCATCGTTTTACTCTCAGCTTTGTGACTGTGTTACCGAAATCCAAAAACCAGTAGGAATGACGGTAATTGCAACAGGACAAACAGTTCCCCAGTGATTTTACTGAAAGGAAAGTCTATGTTAATGCAAATGAATTAACATTTCCTGAAGATAAGGCTCAAGGAGTGAGAAAAAGATACTCTTCCAAGGGGAAAGACTTGAATAGGTAGAAACAAGGCTGGTGACATATGACCTTAGTTTTTTTTTGTCTGAAATCAATATTGGCTTTTAGGGCTGTAAAGTTGTCACTCTCTATTGCTCCAAATATCATTAACCGTTTGATACAAAAAGCTCCAAACAACTAATAAAATACAGTTTCTAGTGTATCTAAATATCCCGTTCTATTATTGCTTTTTTTATTACCTTGTGAGCAATCATTAGCTGAAATGGCATCATTGTTTGTAGGAACATTATGAGCAGAGCACCTCAGATTCCCTTTGCGTGTAAAAGTAGCTCAGCAATTTTTAGAAGATCTGTCCTACAAGATCAGATGGCTCCGTTTTGCTAATGAAGGGTCTCTGGATGTATACCTTCACAGTCCCAGGTCTGAACAAATGCAAAAAAAAAAAAGAAGCCTATTTTTTTCCTGAAATTGAGGTAGGCTTTTGCATGTGTCATACGTGTCAGTACGATGAAGTCCAGAGGATGTCACACAAGTATTGGATACATTTCCAGTATGCCTTTGTTCTGTCACACCATGAGGAAAATTGTACCGTGGCCAAGTATCATTAGGCTGTTGTGTCCAAAACTTGCTCGCACAACACCTCTTGGGCCTCACTGGCAAAGGTATACAGGCCATGGAAATTGCCCCATCCTGTTAATGGCACAACAGCTCTGAACTCTTATCACTGAGCTCTAATGCTCAGGAGAAGGAAGAAGATCCCTCAAGAGAAAACATTTAGAAGGTGTTATACTACCATTGGGGCTATTACCAAAATACACAGGCCACTAGCATGTTGCTGTAGCATTCTTCCCATCACCCTTTTGACTACACTTTTAATCCTTGATGCTTTTACCCAGCTTATGAGATAACACAGAAGGAGACTGTTGCTCAGACTAGTCTCTTTGACCTTTGGCACAGTCAGTAAATTTCTAAAATTGTTTTAAAAATCATGGTCAGTGCTGGGCATACCACTTCAAAAATGATCTAACAAGCAGACAATGGTTATAAATGGCAAGCAAAGATAAGTACAGGTATGGAAACAGTTTTGCATAACAAGAGACTAAAATTATATGACTGTTTAATAGGAATCACACTAAAAATTATGAGGCAGTGAGTACAGCAGAGAAGTAAATCAGAAAAACCTATATATCTATTCTCAAGATGGCACAACACAAGGAGACAAACTGTGACATTAAAAGGTGCCAAACAAGAAAAGGGATGATTCCTCCAGCACTAAAAAGAAAAGTTTTCCTACTTTGCTCAGTGGGAGTAGAGCTGGTGCTCTATTTTTCCATTACTCTGAGGGATACCTTGCAAAAAATTACTGTGCTAATGGTAAAAAACCTGTGCTGAAACACACTGCCTTTGCCCCTAACACTTCTCTCACTGAGAAGAGCCAAGTGAAGAAATGACAAAGAACCAACTTTCAGCATTTTACGCTAAAGTCTTCTTTTCTTAGAGAAAATTGTATTAATGTATTATAAAAGATTGGGTTTTCCACAATAAGGCAAATGAAACATTAAAATGAAACAGTGAAAACAGTGTTTTCTCCCTAGAATTGTCACAAAAAGAGTTCCTTAGGAACAAAAGTGAAAGTGTGTTATCTTTGAAATAAAGACTTGAATGAAACAAAAGGTTAATCAAAGTGGGCTTCAATAGAACAAGTAAAAATTGAAATAGGCTTCAAAAGGAAAATATACAATTGAGTGAGAAGAGTATATGCAATTCACAAAGTTACATTAAATGGGATAAAACTAAGCTATGTGTTCTGAAAACATGCAAATCATTGTAAATTCCTACCACAGAAAAAGAATGTAAGTGAATATCAAATGCTACATACACACTTAGAAGAGTGGTACATATCACCTGCTTGTAAAACATCCATAGGTTTATGTAAATGTTAAGGTTAGTCTTTTTTCTTTCCCAGATTTTCAGCACTTTGAGCTACAGCCAACAAGTGGAGCTTCTGCTCACACAGATTAGGTTTTAAGGATGCCCAGCTCTCACTGCTGTCTTGACCCCTCTTGCCACTCCAAGAGTCACGCAGCTACTTGACCACTCCTCCACCAGCTGGACTGAGGAGAATATCAGAAAGGTAAAAGCTGGAGAACTCATGGGTTGAGATAAAGACAGTTTAACAGAGAAAGTAAAAGTCATGCAAACAAACAAAGGCATTAATTTCCTGCTTCCCATGGGCAGGCAGGAGTTCAGCCATCTCCGGGAGGGCAGGGCTGCATCACATGTAACAGTGACTTGGGAAGACAAACTCCATCACTCCAAATGTCCCCTCTTTCTTCTTCTTCTCCCACACTTTATATATTGAGCATGATGTCATATGGTCTGGAATATCCCTTTGGTCTGTTGGCGTCATCTGTCCCGGCTGTCTCCTCCCAACCTCCTGTGCACCTCCATCCCCTTGCCAGTATGGCAGTACAAAAGAAGAAAAGGCCTTGGCTCTGTGTGAGCCCTGCTCAGCAATAACAGAAACATCTCTGCATTATCAACCCTGTGTTCAGCACAAATCCAAAACACAACGCTGCACCAGCCACTGTGAAGAAAGTTAATGCTACCCCAGCCAAAACCAGCACAGTCCCATACTAACGTTCAATGCAAAATTGCCTAAGGATTTGCATAAGTCACTGATTATCTTCTCCCTGTTTCTTCTCTCCTATTTGATCCACCAAATAGGTGGATCAAATAGGAAAACGTGAGCTGTCACTAGAGCTGGAGGTGTCCAGAGGAACCAACATGAGCATGTTATCTAGCACTATGAGGTTAAGTAGTCAGGTCAAGGTTCTGACCAGCCATAAAATCACACATTGACGAAATGCCCCCTTCTACCCGGTGGACAGGCTGATCCAAAACCTGTGGAAAGCCTGTGGCTTCCACAGGCTTGAGAACATGTTATCATCAGGCTCCTAAAACCTTGCCTTATAAAGCCTCTCTTGCAGGTGAAATTCTTAAGGGAAAGATACTGGGAGATTTGATCAACAAGAGCTTTATTCAGATTTCCTAGCTGCCAAAATGTAGTGAATTGGAATGTCAAGGATTACAGGTCTGAAGAGCTCCAGCTGACATCCTTGTCTACTCCACTATACACTGTATATTTCCCATCATGTGAGCTCCTAGTGGAACAAAGCACTGTTCCTGTCAACAGCATTATAAAAAGAGCCTCTTATAAAGTGTGAATTGAACAAAACCAGTGAGTACCCTCAGAAGTAAGATGGCACATGGCAAATATTTCTCATTTCCTTGCTCTAAATGTAAGTCAAAACAATTTACTCTGATTTGCCATTAAGATGTATTTTGTCTTCAAGTCAGAAAAAAACATCTATTTCTAACACTGCATTTCTAGTGTTTTTTAAGCATGTGAATTTAAAACTTCTTTATTGTTGCTTTTAAATCAAATAGTTTATGTTTAAGAGCACAACATTTGAAATAGATATTTTTAGACATCTGAAGTGACATGCAATGCAAAAAACTAGCTCTGTCTGTTTTCAAATGAACTCCAGGTTGGAGAAAATACTCCATTGCCTGCCTATGAGTCAAACAGTGAAAGAATAAAAATCAAATATTTTCTCTCTCAGTTTTGTAAGCCAAATCTTGGATGTGTCTCTTGCACATAGCACTGTAGCAGAAGGAATAGAGTGTCTCTGTGTATTAGGGAGCATTCTTCATCTCATATATCACTGTCATTTTGGTGCTGTAATTCCAGAAAGTCAGCTAATCTTCTTCTACATTCACATCAACACAAATAATTTAAAATAATAATTTGAGGCGTTGGGGTTTTTTAATAATTTGTCTTCCCCACAGCTCTTTCTGCCTGTTCTTTTCTCCACAATAGATGGATAAAGCAGATGTGTCAGTAGTGAGTTTTTTTAGCCAAATGCCTTGTTGCGTTCAACCCACGTGTCTGCCTAACAATGAGTAGAGTATTCCTTGCAGTGGGCTTGGTGCATTAGAAAAGGATTTAGTGTCACCACTTTCCAAGCTGCATAACAAATCCTCATAAAATATTACAGCAAGTAATCAAGGGACTCTCTTGTACACACCTCAGCTCAAAAGCAGCCATTCAAAAATAAGCAGAATGACTAAAAAAGGAAGAGTTACTCAGTGAAGTATTTTCTGAGATTTTTTTAAAACACCAACCAAAGTCCACTTGCCACCGGACACGCACAAATTAATTCTTGTGGAGATTGCTGGAAGAGGAAAGTTAAAATGAGAGCTGCTGGTAAGAATAGTAGAGAAACAACTGGTGGCTACAGAAATCTGCTTAGTACTCTGAAAACAAAAGGCTATCAACTTTTAGACTCTTGTAGTCAAATGGAGAGCAAAGAGAAAAGGTCAGTTCTCTGTGGCTGGGGAAAGCAGGATTGAAGAGCTGGCAAAAGGGAAGAGTATTCCTGAGTAGTTTAGATCTAAGAGGGAAGCTGTGTTCTTAGAGATATGAGAAGCATCAGGTTTCTCAGGCAGACAAAGATGAGCTTGCATTCTTGTAAGCAAAAGGCTAACAGCAGTTTTTTGTAGCTGGTGAATCAATTATTTCAGTGGGGAAGATTTAGGCAGTGAAGAGCTGGAAGAGATGATGGAGAGATTCAGCAGTTTTGACACCGGCAAATTTTTAACTGCAGAGACTGGAAAGATGAAACAAAGGAGTCTCAGATCAGGCACTCAGTGGAATTATAGCAAGATGGGAAATATACACTGGTGTGCTCCACTTAAGTAGAGGTCTGTGGGCTATTTTATGCCTAAACACATTGCATCTGATTTCCATAACCCTGGCGAGTTTTGCTTTGAACGCTTTTCTAAACAGCGCAAGTTAAAAATTAAAGCAAAAACTTCTAAATGGAGCAGCTAACTTGAACCTTTCGGGTAAGAGGGACAAAGTAAATAGGGATAAAGAGCCTCATCCTTGGAGATGTGGAGGTTCCATCACTGCTGCCCTAAAATGCACAGTCTTTCAGGGTTAGATTTCTGCCTCCACTGTGCAGAGCAGCTCTGTTGCACTTCAGAGCATGCCGGGACTCTGCTGTGCACCTAACATGGGGACGCCTCGCTCAGCCTGCACAGTGTGACCTGAAGTGACACCCAGATGATTAGTGAGGTTCATATTATCGGACTCCTCAAGCGCATGCTGCGGACTGCAGGGGGTAGGCAGTTCTTGGACGGCACACATCTGTCTATGTGATCAGAATGACCAATCTACCTTTATGAGATTCTTTTAAAACAAAGAATGATCTTTGTTAGGCCCTGGGGGGCCCTTACCACCAGCGTGAAGAGTACTTATTAACCAGAAAACCATGTTTAAACTGATAATATTCAATATTCCTGCAGGGGAATGAAAATCACCAGGCTTGCTTGGGCAAAGGTAACTCTGACACAGAACCAACAGACAGACCCACACCCCAGCCTGTGGCCCCAGGCTCTCCAGACATGACTGCTAACTCCTAGCTTTGCTAGACTGGCTGCATCAGAAGTGGCCTCCCCATGCATTTTAAGTTAAACCTGGGTTCAGAATATTGTCAGTTAATTCTCTGACTTCATGTCTGAAAAGTTTCACTAGGGGAATACCTAATTTTGAAAACACTTCTGTGTTTCTATTTAGCCTCCACGCAGATAATTACAGTGATGTGGTATCACTATGGCTGGCCACTCACATTGGCTCCCCTGCATTAAAAGGGAAGGAGGCTTTGTCCTCTTGGACTATTTATTTTCCTTTTTCATTTTTTTTTTCTTTAATCCATAGCTTTCAGCAGCATTGAAACAAAGGACTGAGATTTTTTTGAAAGTTACATGAAAAATTCAGGCCTTCCTTTACCAATTTCTCTTTGTTTTGTGGTCTCCCAGAGCAGGGTGGAACATTGTGGAAAACAAAGAGAAGAAGAAATAGGAGCAAAATGCAAATGCGATAAAATGTATCTAGAAAGGAAATAAGGAACAGAGAGTCAAAAAGAATGATTTCGAAAACGTTTCTAAATGTGTATGTCTTCGTGCCATACCAGTGTCAATGTGTGTTGACACAGCCATCAGAGCTGTCTCTCTGGGATTTAACATTTCCCAAGATTAGAAATTATGTAGAGAAGAGACTTGTGCCTGTCTCACTTTGCATTTCCTTTGAAGAGCAATACGAACATGAAGGCAGAGACTTGGATTCTGTTTAGAAGGAAGGAGGGTGAAACAAGATGCAAAAAAGTATTTCACCCATCCCACTTAAATTTCTGATTATCAAACCTCCTATATCTTCAGTTCTTGCACATTTAGTCCTACTCAATACAAGTAGTCCCTGGAAGGAATTAAGGATCAGAATCCCAGAAAAGCGCATGATTTATCTCTATAAATAGGAATTAGGGAGAAGCCCCAGTATCCATCCTCCACAAATCCATATGCAAAATGGTAGAACTCTACCTCTTCATAAGCTCAGAATCAGAAGCACTTTGACACCATTTTACAGCACCTGGGAATGTTCTGCAATAGGCAGATCTGTATAAAATAATTGTCTTTAATCTGAACCAAACTTCACTGGTGGGTTGGCAGTTCTGTAGTAGATTTCTTTACGAGTTTGTGTTAACTCTGACATTTTGAATTTTCTTTCTTCACTGAGGTCATATGAAGGTAGATAGGAGACAACACCTAGAAACTCCCAGCATGAGAAGGAAAATGATGGTAAAACTTCCCCTGTTGTGTAACACTAGCAGTGAAGAAGTATAAATGCACAGATATCTGTGAGCCCTACTTGAAAAATAAAGAATGCGATCTATAACTAGCAGTTTGCTTTCCTGTGAGACCACAGTACATGTCAGAGTCAGAGTTGAGGTGACACACAGAGGTTTCACACTTATCTGCATAGTTTAAGAGGCTATTGAAAATACTTACCCGCCCACAGTACGCTTTCAAATATTACAGAAAGCTGAGCAGAGGTGGAAAATAAAATATAATTATTAAACATTTCGGCACATATTTGTATATGCGCAAGAATGTCTACACAGATATTAAAAGAAAATACAGTAATTATCAAATATAAAAGCACCAATCCTAATGAAATCTAAGGTAAGATATTGAAAGGAAACCACAACAAAGGTCAAGGTTGACTATCTGAATGCTAAACAGATAAGTTATTGACAGCTACAAAAAATTACTTAAATAACTCTAGGATAGCTCATTTAGTTGTCTTTGTGCCTGTAGGAGATATCCATTTCAATCTCTGAAGTACTGGCTACTCTCAAGGCCAATTTTTGCATTAGACCTTCTTCAAAATGTGGACAGTGCCTGCTGTTGTGCGGTGATGACACAAAGCACACAGGAGGGTGAAGGTGCACTTTTTATTTGTGCAATTGCCAAACAAAGTCAATGGCACTGAAGCAGGATAAATTAAATACCAGGAGTGGTAAATAGAAGAACTGGGACTGCAAGTGAAATAATCTATTCATAATTAAAAATTGATGGGAGACATAGATTCCTTGAGGTTAAAATAAATCACTGCATGCCTAGCTGTGAATGGAGTTCAGTTTGGCAGTGACTGAAGGCTGTCATGTCATTAGCCCTTTAAAATCCTAACCACATGCTTCCTCTCCCAGCTCCATCACAAAAATCCCAAACAGGACACGTATTAATTACCTCCTTCCTTCATTCACAGGTACTACAAAGAATTCAGTCTCAAAGTAGCATCCACATTGCTACTTTGCATTTCATTTGAACTGGTGGAGCTGAAAACTGAATACATGAGTAGGAGATGCCACAATAATGGCACTGCACTGTACTGCAATGTTTCAGGAAAGGCTAGAAGGTTCCCTAAAGATTTGTGTAGGAGATTTTATGGCAACACTCTATCCCTCAGTACATGGTGCTGCTGGCAGAAGCTCCTTCACTCACCAAGTGCTGGGCTGAGCTTCTTTATGCTGGGGACCTGATTTTGACTGGGGTTACATGGCTGCAGAGCCCCCCCCCCACTAGGGCATGTGCAGCAGGATGGGACAGGGTGGCCCCAGAGTGGTGCTGGGCCAGTGCCTGGCACCACAAGGAGCTCCAGCTGCCACAGCATGACTGTGGGCCAGAGTGTGGGTCATCTGGGCACACCACAACTCCTCATGGCTGCCATTTAGGCGAGAGAAAGGGAACTGGGGAAACTTGCTCCTCAGAAATGATGGAGAAGACAAATGCATTGTCACTGCTGGGTTTCCTTTGCATTTCTTTTCAATGAGACAGAATTTGAATGAGTCCTCGTCATCCCTGCATGTTCCTAAAGTCCTTTCCACATACCTTCCCTTTTCCTCCAGATTTAGTCCCACCACTGTGTCCACATGACATAAAAACCTACCTTCCCCAGTGCATCATTTTCAGATGCCCAAAAGGCTCTCTCTTTCCATAAATGCCTGGAATTTGGGTTAAAAAAAATGAGGATTAATAAATTTATTCCTAAAGCACTCCCCCTGCTGATGGACTCTGAGAGAACTGTACTATATATTTAGGATAAAATGTAGGAAAACATAGGAATGGTCACTGAACAAACCTTGATAACCTGTAAGAGGGATAAAATAAGACAATGAAGAGGTAATGAATCCCAAGAAAAAAGAGCAAAGACTGTGGTACGAAGACATGAATATGGAATAATCATGTAAAGAATTTGCTAAAAGGTAAGTGAACTTTCTCACGTTTCTCAGTTAGGAGGAAAAGGGATCTTTGAATTCAGTGCAGAGCAACTTCAGCAGCTTAGGACCTCTCCAGCACACTCCTCTCCGCTGGAGCGTGGCATTCCCTGAGGTGGCAGGGCTTAGTGGAGGTTGCTGCTTGAGATGGGCCAGGTGTGTGCTGAGGGAATTCAACGGGTATGAGCCTCAGGGAGGATGTCATGAATGCTGCCAGGGCTCGGACTGTTCCTGGCTCCTAAAAGTCCTTCTCTGCCTACTCAAATCAAGCAGTTTCTTCTTAGGCAGGCCATGTAAAACAATCCTGTAATGCACTAATAGCTAAAAATGGAGGCCTGAGCAAGCATGCATGCTGACAGCTCTGAAACGCAGAGAAAGGAGTGGAGAGCACGGGAGAGGTGTGGAAGGGGCCCTTACTGACAATCATGATAAATGTTTGTGGCTTTTCTTTCACACTTGGAAGTGTAACAAACACCAGGCTAAGCATTTGCAGGTAGGAATTTGGGCAATCTTTATTTAATGTTAAACTCTATGTGTAATACTATTGTGTGGCTTTATTATTACAATCTGTTTCTACCTCTCCCTCTCCTTGCGCCTACTCCCCCCAGCTCTCAGTGCAGTCAGACATGGAAACTACGGATGACCTGTTTCTACTGACAACCTTCTCTCACATCTTTAGAAACAATCATGCATTTTTAAAGGGCTGTAAATATAGTTCTCATACTATTGCTTAAAAATCTACCCAGCTTTTATTTTCATAGGAAATTTTTTTCACAATATCCAACAGTCCTTCCTGTTGGTAGCCTTTCCAAAAGATGGAAAAGTGTCACAATGGTAAGTCATTAGAAAGGGAAAAAAAAAAAAAAGAATCAGAAAACCCTTCCATGGCATTACCCAGATAATCCAGTCCACATGTAGCTCTGCACATGAGCAAGTGACCCCACAGACTGGAGCAGGTCTCCACACACTTGTGTAAATCAAGGCAGCATAGCTCTGTTTGCAGGTTCTGAGTTCTGCTTCAATTCTGAAACAGAGTAAGATTCACATGGTTGTGATTCACATTGAGTTTGAGCCTCAAATTTGAACATGCCAGCTTGTCATCAAGCTAGCTGCCTTTATTTTATTTTTGTGTTTTTCTTTGTCAGTGCAAGCTTCTTATATTTCAGACCTATATATATTTTGCGAGGCAGCTCAGTCTGCTGAGCCAAGATCTTTCATCAAGGAAAGAAAAGTGCATTGCTTGATTCTTACAGAAAAAAGAAAACATTGCTTGCTTTTTGGAATACATTCAAACTGTCTGTGACACCTTTAAATACCATACAAGTAGTGCAATTTGTCATAAATTAAACTATAAATGGGTTTTAAAACACACATAGTCCGATTAGCATGTGACCAAGTATAACAGTCAATAGCAGTCAATAACATATCCTGATACAATTCTACAGCTCTAGTGGTCTCTGAGGATTTTCCTGAATCTTCTGTGTTTAAAAAGAATAATGGATTCACTGTTTTGCAGCATAATTCTAATTTTTATTACAATATCCCTCCTAATTTTGTCCTCAAATCTTCTAGAAGCCATGGTTTGATGCTTTTTCAGCTTTGCTCCTCAGATCTTCAGGGGCACCAACCCCACCACCACAAAAGAAACATTGCCAATCCCAAATTTTGACTCTGTCACTAAGATATTAAACAAGCAAGCAATCAATTAGCATTTTCTTGTAAGAAAACCAAAAGAGTTCAGATATTTCCATAGTGATGGATGAGCAAAAAGAAAGATGGTTAGTTACCCTTTCCAGTTCTGCATCACTTCTACACTTTATCCTCTCATTACGGGCCAAAGGCTGTGGCAGAGATTCCCATTTCGGGCATCATGCATCACTGTCATGACTGTGTCTTGAGGACAAGAGTAGGATCACATTTGGACAATCAGATTAAGATTAGAAGCAGAGAAACTCGCTACCATCTCATGTCTGTGAAGATATGACCAGTAAAGGAAGCTGCATTTCTACTTTTCTTCTCTCTCATAGCCCTATGGAATTAAGCTTCAATTAAGGGATGTGAGCATAATGTGTGTCCTTGCTATATTCCAGAGTTCCAATCTGTGCTAGGAAAGCTTGCCCAGTTTCCTCCAGGTGGGGTTCCCTCCCCCAGATTCATATTCAACATCCAAGATTAGCCCTGGGGAAAACTTCATTGAATAGAAGTCATATTTTAGTATTAAACAGACATTTTTCTTTTTACAATAACTTTAAACTAGAGTGAAGAAAACTGAAAATTTCATCATGAAGTTGCAAACTGCTTTTCTGTAGAACTGCTTTTATTGGATTTGTCCACTTCTCACAATTACAGTAGAAATAAAGAAAAGACCATGACTGTGATTCTTTATTTTATTTTACTTGAAATTTCATTATCATGTTTTCATTATCACTAGCAGTTTTCATTATCACTAGCACACAGAGAACTAAGGCTTTCTTCTTAAGTTACACTAATGCATTGGTGACCATGGAAAAACTGAAGAGTCAAAAGCAGATTCTGATCTCTGCATCCTTTAGTCAACAAAAATAATGCAGTAAGTACACATTAAAACAATCGCACTTTGCTAATTTAATAGTGTCTATATGAAATGTCATATGTGGTCAACATGCTTTGAACTATAAAACATCTTTATACGTTTAAAGGATAGAACCGTACAAGGTATTTCATGTAGTGTTTTATAGCATACCCATATATCTTTTAATACATGTGCCAGAGAATCAAAGAGATATTTTGACTTCATACTACGTGATGTTTTCATTAGATACTTTTATAATGTGGTGGTGATTTTAGAATTTATCTCTCTGTAGTATCATCCATTACCTGGATCTTTTTCTCAACAGCTTCCTTATGGCTAGGTGATGGTTTGAAAACTCGGGATTACTTCCAAAAAGCATAAGCAGAAGAGAGTTGTTCTAACTGAAAACAATTTTGCTAAATAAAGAAGAATGTTACTATAAATATATATTAACTGTAGAATTCCTTAATTTATTTGTTTGCAGATCAGTTCTGCTTGTGTATGCTGGATACTGTAGAATACTGTACAAAATTCAGCCCTTTCATGACTGTATTGAAATCAACACAATGGGATAATGAAGAGCTTTCAGCAAATTATATGAGCTTAAATAAAATAAAAGTAACGCTAGGATAAATCAAGCACCTAACTAGATAATCCAAACTTCCCTTCCCTTCCCTTCCCTTCCCTTCCCTTCCCTTCCCT
>VZTI01002282.1:827020-862385 GCA_013397865.1 Struthidea cinerea | reverse complement strand
TCCCTTCCCTTCCCTTCCCTTCCCTTCCCTTCCCTGCCTGTGTAGAGGATGATGATGAAATCTAAGCAGTACTTGAGCCCAATACAGACAGAAGCCTGTCAGTTATGGCTGAGCGATTTGACTACTTCCAATTTAAGAAAAAATAGCCTGAACTAGAGCAGGATTTGAACAGAGGAAGAGTCAGCAAAATCATGAACAACTCACAACTTCTAACCACAGCCACAAGAGAATACAAACAGCAAGTTTGTAATCCTTGGTTTGCTTTGTGTTTTGCTTTGGGAGTCTTACAGACACCAGACTTTGATTCTTCCAAACCAGCAGTAGGTATACATTCGAGTTTTTAAGCATATACTTAGGATATTTATGGATACCACTTCCATTTCAAGTCAAAACAACACAGATCCTTCTCTGGTATGAAATGCTTGTTTCAGAGAAGAAATGCCAAGTAACACTGGTAATTTTCAAGTCACATTTGGAACCTCTGCCACAGGTCAGACAGCTGTCAAATTGATTGGTACTCCAAATCAACAGACAAGGCACACATTTTCACATCTGTTCAAACCACCAGACCAATTGTTTTGTCTTTTGTTTGCTCGCAGACTAAGGCTCAAAATGCAGTTAAGGCTCTGTGCCTGAACCATGTCAGAACTATAAGAGTTAAAAGCACATCTGATGGTAAACTGAGGACAGGCTTACAGAGATGAAAAAACGGGACACCATTTTGGTCAAGCTCTGCTTCAGAAAGAAGAAATCTGTGATATACAGCCTGGCATCTGGTCTAAATTATTTAATCTGTTACAAGGTTCACAGTTCTGGCATCTCTGTCTTTCATTGTTCCTTACAAGTTTATAATGCCTAGGTTACAGCCGTTCCTGGTAGGCTCTGGAAGCCCTTCCCTACAAGGCGGCCGTTCATCATTGTATCTCTAAGCAGTCTGGGGTCTCCAGCTTCAGAGCATAAAGCTGCCCTTGGAGCAAAACAGAGTGTGCTGTTAACTATTTAACTGTTACACAAATGAAACTCATATATTACAGTCTTAGAGTAAAAATAAAACAGAACAACACAGTTTTAATTGCTATTTCTACAATAAAATCGTGGCTTATTTATAAGTTGGGATTTTATTACCCACTGCAATTTATACCCACTTTATCTGAAAGTTCGTGGTGGGCAACAAAGGACTGCTCACAATTTTTTTCGTGATTTTTCCATGAAAGCATAACTGCATCTTAAAATATGGTAAAGTAATTTATAAGTGAAATGAAAAAAGCTTACATGGAAGATTACATAAAATACATCTGTCTTTTCAAACCATTGAGATATATAAACAACTCATTAAAAACTGAAAAAGCCAACGAAAAGGACAAAAGACCTTTTAATGAGAAGCTGTTTTGAACAGATATTTTTCTGCTTTTCAAAAGACAGGATGTTACTTTGTTCCTAGGAAGATGATCTCAAATGAACAGGGAAAATACCAAAAATTTCAGTGAGCACTGTCCCTAAGAGGGCTTATGCTAAAGCTTACAAAAAGAAAAAAAAGTTACAAGTGGAGATGTAATTTTAAATAGAATCCAGGCTGTTATTTTTCCATTGCAAAGAGTTTTCTTTTATGTCAAATGAAATTTTAAGATCACCTATGAATTTGCAACTGAACCCTTTACTGCCAAATCTGATTCCAATCCCTAAAAAATCTGTTTCTGTAATACGGCCAGCAATGCAGTAACTTCTAAAAGGTAGCCAGACATATTGGCAAAAATATATGTGGTTAATCAACTAAAACTCTGTAGTAGTTTGGGAACAATCAATCAATTTCCAGAACCTTTAAGGCATGCAGTTGCTGTGAGGATATCCAAGAACAATAGTAATACTAATGGCTAACGTACACAGATGTTTTTGAGATGGTCTTGTCTTTATTTTTTTATTTTCAAGATGCTTCTGCACAATTTTAGGTTCCACTGTTAGACAAAAAAAAACCCCACCACAAATAAATTCCCGATAATAATACAAATGTAGAGGGACAGTAGGTGTCACTTCGCACCAAGGTAAAATAAGCACTATCAAAAAGAGTTTTGTTTTCAACCAGTGGTGTTTTCTCAATCTGTGCTTACCCACATAAGGGCTTGGAGACTTAAACAGGAACTTAGGCAAAAATGCAGAGAACTGCATGCAACACTGGAATTCTGCAAACTCTCTAAGTTAGTCCTTGAGGCATCATAGCTGGTAACTCAAAAGATGATTAAGCAACTTGAACACCTTTCTTCTGAGTACATGCAGAAAACGTCTCATTTTTAATAAACAAAGCTGAGCTGCTCACTTCCACCTTCACACTTCAGCCTGCCTGGCATCCAGGAACTCTCTCTGCTAAATTCCTTGAGGGCCTCATTAAAATACATTGCACAAAGTCACCCCTAAAACATGGCAGCATGGAACAGTAACCCATAAAACATACTAGCACTTTCTGAAGTTCTTTAGAATAGCTGGAGGAGGATTCTAACCACTCTTATGCTCCCTTTATACCCGCAACACTGTGGTCTGAGCTCTGACCGAAGAGATGTGTGACCAAGGTTCACTTCCTGGATGTATCTCAGAGGATTTTAACTCCCGTTTCCCACTTCCTGGCTCTTTATACATCAGGTTGCTGGCTTCCATCCTGAGAGAGGCTTGTGTATGTATATTACATTAAACTCTTCTTGGATAAATTAGCAGACTCAGCAGAGGAACCAAGAGATAGGCAACAGCAGCATCCATATGAGGACAGTACCTAATTCACCATGTGTTCTACTGTAAATTATGGAACTGCCTTTAATCTCCTTAAAAACACTTTCAGAAATCTGTGATCAAAGTAGACATAATAGCCCTGTCACATGAAATGAAAGCCCCTATTTTTGCACTTAAGCTACCATAATCCTGTTTAGGTTGCCTGAGAAAGAAAAGTGTTTGGGTTCTACAGTCTTGCTTTCCCTGATGAAACTAGCTGCTTTCCAACTCTGGAATCCTGATTCTGATGGAGGCTACTCGCTCCATTGGCCACAAGAACTGCAGAGATGGTCTTCTCTTGAACTGGCAGCATCTAGTTGTTTTGAGGTTTTTATTTTATCAGTAGCTACTGGATTGTGCCTTGCAGGCAGATGAACTGAAAAGACTGAAGTATTTTTGTAAAACAATCTGTAAAAAATTGTGCCAAACACATAGCTTTAATTTTCTGCATAAATATGACAAGTTGCATCATTTTTAATATGATGATTTTTAAAATCAGTTTAGGACGTTTCCAAAGCTACGGTGGTCAGCCAGATCAAGGTGGAAGACTGGCTTAAAATTTACCTGAGTATTTTGGAAACACAACTTTTATGACATAGAACCCAATTATTCTTTTTCATGCTTTTTCTCTTGCCATGGCTCCATTTGTTTCAGAGGTCACAGTTACAAATTTCAAAGATTTTCAGGTGATTTTGATTAATATTTCCTTGATAAACTTTAATAAAGCAGATCAGATTACTCTGCCCTATGAGTCAGTTAACTATGCTTCTATTTATTTGAGGAGCATTTCTTGTTTTCAGGTATGTAAAAACATTTTATAACCTCGAATATTTTTTTCGTTTCTCTTAAAGGTTAGCAGTGATTCTCCTGTACACGGAACATTTGTGATCCCAAATTATTAACAGAATCTGTGTCTAGACTAAATACTACATTTTAAACCAAAGTATTTCAAAAACCAGCTACTCCTCGATTTACATACCCAGGCTTAAATTTTAGGTGTTTGTTTCCACTGTAGCAGATGATGATGATGTCATTAACACCTAAATCAGGACAGAAAAATGCCTGGTTTTAGGTGTTAGTGACATCATAACTAATTCAGGGAGCACATTACACCCAGAACTCCTAGGCCTGGCAAGTAAAAGAACTGATGTCAAAACACACTTACTTATGTAAAAGATACTCATCTCTAAGACAAAAACTAACCAAGATCTCACTGTGGAGATCTTAAAAACTTAAAAGAAAGAAGTTTAAAAAAAAAAAAATTGCTGTTCACACAGAATAGGGCTGAAAATATGTGTAAAACGTATGTTTTGGTGTTTTGAAGTGGTTTGCTTCTAACAATAGAACTGCACACTCATCACTAGTCATGGGATAAATGTGGTTTGGGGGATCTGTGTTATGCCAAGACTCAAAGCATTTAATATGAGCTTTGTTTTGGAGCAATGGCAACAGCAAAAGTGAGCTGACATGCCGACAGTGGTGACTTCAAGCTTCTGAAAGCTTCATGTTCACTTAAGATCCAATGCTTCAAAAAGTCTCCTGTGACATGAAAAAGTCCCACCTACTAACCAGCTGCGAGACTTTCCCAGACTCTCATCAGCAGATGAACCTTCAGAAGCTCTGCTAGAGCCCAAAGGAGAGTAAACTCCCTTCCTGCATAAGCCTTTTGCAACTCTCAGTGGGCTGTGCTTCATCTCTTTGCATCTCTTGGACTGGTTTATGTCCATAACTGGCTTTGTACTGCATCTCCTGGGAGGAAAAGCTTAAGGGCTGCTGGTGCCTACAATAGTTAGCTGGGATAGTGTGCCAAGAAGCATAAGTACATGATTATTTTCCAAATGCAATGTACATATTACACAGACTTAAATATTGTGTGGGTATGGATATAAATCCAAACACTTAAGGATATATATTCTATCAATTAATTATTATATATATTTTCCATTTTGTGTGCCCATGCATACATTCACACACTTGCAGAGCCACCCATGTTACGTGCACATTTTTCCCAGTATCAGTTTTGTTGGGCCCCAGTTCCTATGTGTAATGTGAAATGATGTTCTACACAGACACAGAACCCTCAAGAGTGTTTTACACCTCTTAATTCAGCCCCATCTCTTCCTCTCTAAGACTCCCTGCCCCTCACCCGTATGCCTCACAACACTGCAGAATACGACCACAGCTACGAAGGCTGGAATAGACTGAGAAGGAATTTAGGGTCATCTGAGAAAATGAAACAAAGAGATCTAAGAACCTTTGAGTGGCTCTGCTACTGTCCTGTGGCAGCCCTTGAATGTAATGAAAGGAGCCAATTTTATCTTGTTTTTCATGAGACTGACTCATACTTTGCTTTATATTACACTCAGATGAAAATGGTAGGATTGACAAGACCAGCAAAAGCAGGTCATCAGCACAGTCTGAACTTGCTTGCCTTACTCAGGCAAGTAGATACCATGATGTTAACCCACAGTAAAACCCCATTATTTCACATACATTAAGTGCTTTCAGGATTAGGTCTCCCATTGAAGACTCAAGTGCTTCAGAATGAGTAAATAGTGAGGAGAGACAGGGAAGGAGAGGAAAAGTCCTGATGAAGCATGAATGGAAAAAAGAGTGGCAATAACATCAATTGTTAAAGTACCAGTTATGTTCATGATATAAGGTGTCACCCATCTGTCATTTCATTTAAAGCAGAAGGTGGGGGCAGCCCCTACATGTCCAGTCCTGTAGTCTGCATATTTCTTTAACCTTTAAAATCACTTCCGCAATTTCTTTTAAGCAGGGATTACCAAACTGGCAACAAACTATAAAAGTAAATGCGTTTACAATATGCCCTCTAGATAGCTTTACTGTCATGGAAATAGTGTTGCTGTGACCATGGGCCGTAGGAGCAAAAGGCAGGTGTAATTACATGGCTTGCAATGATAAAATTCATGTTTCAGCCAAACATTTTACTTCTAACCTACAGCCATCTCAGCTGTGAAGTGCTTATTAAGTTCCTTTCGTGACCACAGGACCTGCAATTTGTAAATGCTGCAGGTGTGAAGGCATTGTGTGGCACTTTTAGGTTAGTGAAAGAAGATTGTTATTCATGGGTGAAATATTCAATTTATTCAGTGGAAGAGGAGTAATGTGTGTGGGGGTGGAGAGCGCAAAGCTGATGATAGAAAGACATAAATAGAAACAGACTTCTACAGAGCACCTCAGCCATTCCATTGTATTCCACTGCTTCAAGCATTTCAGTCTCCCCAAAACGGCCAAGTACTGGGATTTTACTTCTAATGACACAAGCTTACTGTGTCTCCTGCCACTAAGCTATTTTTAAAAGTTTACCTCATCTTACTTAATTTTTATGGAGTAATAATGATGGTGCCAGACCGTAGTAAGCCAGTGGCTTCTCTATCTTCTTCTATATCTTCTGTAGCGTTGAGTGTGATTAGATTGTCAACGGCTCTCATTCACGTAAGAACACATCCCCATAAATTTGTGACTGAGAGTAGGTTTCATAAATACAGCATTATTTTAGAGTTATATACTCAGAGGTTGGTGGAGGACTTCCCATGGACAACTGTATCTTTCTGCTTTCAGTGAGATCCTGACGGTGTCTCTGATGTATCACTATGAAGTTGTTAAGATAGAATATATGAATGTTTACTGAACTTTTTGTCGGGGCAGCAATGTAAAAAATACATGACATGTAGATATATTACATGTAGCAAAGGTCATAGACTCAGTACTGTGAAGAACACTGAAAAGTGATTTTTAAGAGCTACACTTCATCTCTCATTTTTCTATTTTCTTTTCTAATTTGGCTACAGGCATGTGGGAGTCTGAATTTTTCAGCTCCAAGTGTGCTGCATTTTTAAGTCAGCTGGGGAAGGGGGGAAGCAAATACACATGGGTTGTAATGCTGGCTGGCATACTGAAGTATTGACAAACCCCACTACAAAAAAAAAAAAAAAACCAAACCAGAAACCAAACCCAGAAGCAAGCATATCAAAGTAGATGTAGACAAACATCTAACAAGATTTAAGTCCTAAGACAATTCTTACTTTAAAGAGAAGTTCAGAAAAGTTGTGGGTTAACACTGAAACCTCTTCAAACTGAGTAACACAGCAGATTCCCTTGCTTATATCTCTTCTATGTTACTGGCAGCTGCTGAGTGGACAGTAATTATTTCTCATTACTAACATTAAACGGAGAATATTCTATCCCAGTGAAGCTAGGAGAAACTCAGACGACATCTGAATTCACCTAGCACTCAAATTAAAGGGGGTGTTGTCTCGGCCAGGGCACCAGCTTATTTTCTGCTACATCATGAAATCTTTACAATTGTCAGAGCCTCAACACCTCATTCACGAGACATGGACATGATTAAGTACCGACTCAAGGAGACTAATACCTCCCCTCCAGTTACCAGCACACATCCCCCTGCAGCATTTGCAAGACCCTAAGCACTGGTGGGAGCAAATACTGATCAGCTCGCAAGATTCCAGCAAATCTCCTGCAATAGTGCTAAAGTTGGAAGCTAATAGTAATAGCAACAGGAACAACAATGGCACTTTCATCTGTTTTTTAGCAAAGGGGTTCTTTTAGCATTTAAATTTATAACAGTACATTGCAAGCCTGAATCAAAAGACAAGTGGAAGAGAATTTTGAACCCGCATTTCTTTCAAACACACATTACTTCAGGCATTTGATGAAAGTGTCGAACAGCTTCCCCACCCACTTTCTCAAAGTGGAGAAGAAATTGCTCTCAAATGTTGGTTATAAACTTGTAATCTGAACTCCAGCCACTCGGCAGGGCTGCAGAAGAATTTACGATGTGCTAAATATTTCCTTTGTTCTTCCCAGTGGTAGCCTGCTGTAGCAATTAGATAGCAACTGACTGCACATGTAAACTGTGGCTCTTTTCTAAAGAATTGTTGATAATTGCGAAAAGCCTTCGAAGCAGGACTTGCTCTGCTAATACTGCAAAACTTTAAGAGTGTCTGTATTAAATGTCCGTATGATTTTTTTTTTCTCATCTTCTAATCTTAGTCCTATGTCCTCTAGGTACCTTACTACCGGGACAGAAAGCAGACACAACTGTCGACCATTGCTATAATTTAGCCATTGCTAACCGGGTTCCTGAATCCCTCTTTCTTTATTGGGCACCTACGTAGCTTCCATAGCAACGATGCATTCATGTAAACGGTCCAAACCACTACAGCAACATTTGTTTCCATTGCAGCGTGAATATAATACAAAATAAAATGCAATTCTTGATTCCAACAAAGAAAGCAGCGTCCTAAGCCATTCTGTTGCACGCTGAGAGCACAGCATATCGAACCCCATGGTGGCAAATTTGATGTAAGCTTGCCATGAAGGAAATTGGAAAGAAATGTGCCTTGGAATGACTGCAGGTTTTGCAAATAGGAAAGGTGGCTTTAGGAGGTATCTCCCCACCAACATCCATTGCCTGAGCCATAACTACAGAGAAGGTAATAAGCAGGGCAAAGTGAACAAACTGGTACAGCTGCCACAGCAGGAGCACAGGACACAAAGAAGGTGGAGCCTGCTAGCGAGAAGATAATACAAATGCACTAAGCAGTGAGACCACTGCTCTCCTGGGAGTGAAAGCTCAGGGTGAAGAATATGTTGGTTCTGCTGGGGGCAGCTTTAGCAAGCCTTTTGTGGCCGGTCACCTCCTGCCTAGGGCTCAGTATGCAGGTGCTGGCCAGGAGCCAAGGGCAGCCCCACAACCTTGCTGCCTGTGCTGCCTCTGCAAAAGAGGTTGAGAGCAGTGAGGAAGCCAGAGGGAAAACTTCCTCTGCGTGCCAGGAGCAGGATCCATGGGATTTGGCCTTGGAATTCCTGTGGAGTCCTAACCACTACATCAAAGTCAGCTCCTCGGCATTTGTGTGCTATTGCTTAGCCCCCTGGCTTTCCTAATCCTGGGGATGGAATGCCATAATTTCCCTCTGAAGCCTGAGGGAAACACAGTTCCCTAGTCAAAAAGCAGCCAACATCCATTGAAAAGACAGCAAAATACCACCTCTGGCAGGTGACCTTCAATGTAAACCACTGGACATGCAAGTTGAAAGCAAGCTTTCACATACAGGTTTTGATTAGAGCACATGCTCCTCTGTGGTGGCCTTCACCCTGTTGCACCACCTGGCAATGTCTGGAATCAAGTTATTTATAGTCTATACAATGAGAAGTCAAATGAGTTGGATGGTTCAGAGCTTTGGTAATGAGATACAGCGATTTCTGTTTTGGGCTTGCCGGGTCAGACATAGGCTGGACTGGTATTAGGGAGTGGAAGTCGTTGCCATCTAGCTGCTTCTCAGCAATATGCGTGAAATGGACTTATTTTGGGCACCCTTCCTTTGAAGGCCCCGCAGACAAACCAAGGAGGAAGGCACACTGAATACTTTCTTCCCCAGATTTGACCCTTACCAGGCAGAGCGAAGATGCTCCACAGCCAGGGCTTTAACACCTTCTTAAGAAATTGGTGAGACACGTTTTCCAGAGCAGATCCAAACTCCTTGTGCTGAAGCTGGCGGAATGAATCCCAGCTTGTGCTACTGCCTTCTATACTAGTACACTTTAAATGTAAGCATGAATGAAGAGACTCTCCAGACAGCACTCACATCTGCCACAAGAACAAGTCATGCTTTCACTCTGTGCTATTGCATTGGCTGTGGTATTTCAAATACAGCCCTGCCATCAATTCTTTCATTTAAGACAACAACCAGTTTGCTTCTGCAACTGGCCAGCTTCTCATCACTGTTATGAACTTGTATTTCTTTGGATTTTCAGGGCAAATTAATAACCTCTGAGACCAAATCCTCCTCTGTGCCCATGCGAGTGCTATATATTGTTGCAGTTAGTTCTCACAGGACTCAAGGGTTCATCATTCTGACACTTCAGTCTCATAAGACGCCTTGAAGCATAACCTTCCCCAGCTGCCATGTTACAGGGAGAATCCTGATGATCCCATCTTTTTGCAATTCTAGTAGTGATATGAACAATAACTTAGTATTGCCCTCCTTTTGTGTCATCAGACAAATATTGGTATATGTGTCCTGCATTGCTTTTAATATTCAGCTTTCTCATATATAAAAATAAAGATACACCAGGTGATAGGAAGAAATGGGAACAAGGAACAAAATTCAATGGGAGTTGAAGAGAAAGTTGACACTTAGAGGCTATGTTCACAAAGACTGCCATCCATACATGGGAACAACACAATCTATTTGATATTCTTAGTGCTCATTTATTACTTGTTTCTTGGAGATGTATGCTTCTGTCTTGGCTTTATATTGCAGGAGCACTGACATCACATGCATTCCCTCACTCTTTTTTTTTTTCTTGCTTTGACTTACTGAGAGGAACACTTTTCTGCAGGCTCTGCCAGTGTAAGAGGATATCACTTGTCTCCTGGACTCAAACTTTCCATCTAACTGCGGTTGTAAATCTAAGCACTAAATTGATTAATTTTTAGCACTATGTGTTAAGGCAGAGCCAACAAGGCCAAAATACGATTAACTCATTAGGTACCACAGTCTCGTTGCAGTAGTTCTTGCTGCAAGGAGCTTCTAATTTGAACAGATAAGACAGACCACAGACGTAAGGGAAAACAGAGGCAAAGTGAACAAGATAACTCATCCAAATTCTAGAAAGAGCTCCAAATAACACTATTACTTTTGATGATACATTATCAAAAAATCTAAATAAGATCCTACATTTTGGGTCCTTTTTAGCAGAACTGCATGAAGATGTTTGAAAGACACTCTGTTACGTATTTCCTCTTAAAAACAGATTTTCAATGTCATGGCATTTATATAAGTAGTCTCTTATCCAAGGATTTTAAACAACTACCATTTAGTGCAACCTCCTCATTCTCCAATGCTTGGATAAATACTGATCTCAATTTACATACTGAAGCCTAGAAAGTCAGGAGCCTGGCTTAGCATTCTTCTAGAGAATTCAAGCCAAGGCAAGGCTCCAGGAGCAACATGTGTGGTTTTGCCTACTCACTAGGTGACATTTGCTTTGCATTCTACTGACCTATTTTGTAGTTATTCGGTGTTGGGGTCATCATGCTCAAGACTTAAAGCTTTTTGGTTTAGGCTCAGAGGTCTAGGAAAACTGGATGGAGACAGAGGATGAATAAGTCACTGTCTTTCACATGAAAGACAGAGCTGTGGAGAGTGGCAGAGAAAGAACAGGTTAATATGATAGCAGCAATTTAACAGCTTGTGTGATGAAAGAAAAATCCTCCCCATTAGAGTTTTGAGGTAGCTCTGATGAAACATGGTCATATCACTTATTTTTACCTCACTGATCACTGCATTTAGAACATTAGCAAGAAGCATTGCAACAACGAAATTAAAGTTATCAAAGTGCTGATAAATTTTATCCACTTGAACATCAGCTAGAGTCGCAGTAACTTGTGCCAACAGACTCTGATTATTTTTATACTTTGTTTGACAGACACTTCTGGAAATGTCTTCTTGTTTTACGTCGTCAGCAGAGCTCTCAGGCTAAGTTCCTTACGTATCTCTCAATGCTGCTAAGCTGATTGGCATTTACTTGTACCCCCTCACTGTAAGAATCATGGAGTCTGACTTGGCAAGAATCATCTCCTTTTTTTCTTTATTTTGTTTTGAACAGAACAGCTGCCCTCCAAACTTTAGCCCATCTGGTATTATTTGAAAAATGAAGGGGAAAAATTAAAATCAGTTCTCACTAATTAGAGGAAAGCTGTGCATACACAATTGAAAGGTCTTTTCATACTTATGGCCTGACATTTCTACAAAAAGTTTAATTGCTTGCATGGGCCTAAAGGGTTATGTTCTTTTTTTAAATTGCATATGCTCTCTGCCAAATACTAGCTTGGACATGCTGTGAGTGATTTTTGGATCACTAGCAGCTCTTGCTATTTTAGGCTCTGTCACAGCTTGAAATTGTAATTAATTTTGAGGATCCTGACAATCATAATTATGACCGTCCTGGTTTCTGATAAGGCTCACTTTGCCTGGTTTCTTTTTTTTTTTGGTAGGAAATCTTTGGGTTTCGTATTGGGAAAAAATGCCATACTACAGATTTTCACACTGCAATAAATTTTCAATTTAAAAATTAAACACCTGCCATAGGGTTGGGCAGGAAACATGGTTCTTATACCACAAAATTTGTAAAGTTTTCATAAATGTTCCTGTCATGAATTCAAGATTCTCTGAAACTCTATTCATAACATCAAGTAAAAGAAAAGCCAATCAAAAGTGACTTGTCATTGCAGTTTTGGATGCTTCAGATGCATAAAAGAGACACTTACAGGTTTATCCAGGTGGAACCATCCATGTTTTTGTAAAAAGTAAACACTAACTTGAGCAGTGTCTTTAGTCAACAACTTTCTCTGTCCCTGATTAAGTTGCTTTTTGCTCTTCTGGGGTTTCTGTCAATCTCTTTTCATCATATCCTTCAGTTTCTCTCTAGTTTCTATTAGGAAATCAATTTGTGGACCAGAGAGATCCCCAAAATATTGTACTGAACTGGTGTTGCAATTAAGAGTTTCAATTCCCTTGCATATTTTCCTGTGGGATAAAAAAAAATATAAAGTTTTGAAAATTTCTCATTTGTTCCCTGAAACTTAAAAACCATTGTATTCTTTCATAACAGATGAAAATCCATGATGCTTACAACTTCCAGTATGGCTAACATTTTGACTTCACATCACTGGCAATTTGTAATAGCAATAATGGCAGAAGCACTTTTCCTTTCAGTTTTTTAGAGACATTGAACTAAAAATTCACCAGAGTTGGGCAGTGAAACAAGTATAGAGTGAAAAGAAAATATTTGCTGGACCTTTGGATTCTCTTCTGATGGCCCTGGGAAATAATAATGTCCCTCAGCTGTTCTGTGGCCCTGGAAGAGAGAAAAAGCAGACTGCATTTGCCTAACTGCTTAAGTAAGGACATGCGTCACACTGTAGCCACTGTTTTTGGAGATTTATCCTCCCTCTTTAGCAGCTCCCATTAATAGCAGAAGGAATGACACAGTTACAGAAGGGAGGATGTCCCTTCTGAAAGAATACTGTTGTGCATTATTTGAAATACAACACTCAAGGCCAGCTTGTACCCTGCAGGTTTTGGCTGGTTTAGGATACTACAGAGCCCCAATGTAAGTAAGGAAGCAGCTCAAGGAGCTTCCTAGGGTATGTATTCCTAGCCTGAGATGAGACATGGCTAAAGAAGTGAAGACAGGCAGTTCTGTGCAATTCCCTGCCTGTGTAAGCAGACAGTTTGGCTGCCCCAGAGTTCGAGAAAGAGAGGAAAGCAATGCCTGCCTTCTCGTCTGATTCAGGGCCATTTCTTCCATCACTGGGATCAAGAGAATAGCAATTCTACCTGCTTTCATAACATCCTCTTGTTTGCCCTTGAGAAAAAGTTAACCCCTAGGACACAAAACATAGGTCTGGTTTCCTTTTCCATTTGTACCATATTCAAACAGTTCTTCCAGGAACCATAAGCCCCAAAATCACGCACATTTGAAAGTTTTTTTTTTTTTTTTAAATACATAATGTGAGTTTCCAGCTCATCTTTCTTCAGCAAGAGTCTTCTGGTGTAAACTAAGTAGATACTAAATGCTGGGGGAAAAACACCCTCAGAAACTAGCAGGCAATTAAAAGATCCCATTACTTGTTAGGGTTTCTAAGGGAATTTTGTGATTTTGTTTGAATCTGCGTTTTTCAATGCCCAGAACTAGTAAACCTGGTTAAATATTTACTAAACAGAAGTAATGCATTCATAACTCCCCTCATTTTACTTGGAATGGGTAGGGGAGCTTGGAACTTACTATTTTTATTCAGTGAAAAACTCAGATCTAAACATGCCCAGCTTTCAGGTCTAAGCATGGATGTGAGAAATTCATAGGTGATGTCATAGATCCACTTCAGAGCTACAGCCATGAAGAACCGGTCTGTCAGAGAGATTTTCAACCTCCCTCTCAGTTTTTGTCTAATCCTATTTAAATGTTTTATTTTAAAATTTCTAAACAGCCAAAAAGATGCTGTTGGATATGCCCAGAAATTTATTTTTACAGGACTAAGCAGGTTGCTAATTTTCTCATTCTTGAAGCTCAATGGGATTTGCCAATTAGTAGTAGCCTCACTGGGTTCTCAAATGAGATTTGCTCTGGTAGCCAGTTCTTCAATACCTTTAAATATTCAAGCCCAGCAAAATTATGGCCACCAAAGAGGGTAATAGTGGTTACAATAGTTACGCAACTTTGGTTCTATCCTTTATCTGCCTATTTCATATACGAGGCTACTGGGTGTTCCGGAATATGAATTCCCTCCTCTTAAAACAACTCCAGGCTTTCAAATGAAGCCACGACTAGTAGTAATACTGGAAACCAGGGCTGCCTTTCTTATCTCAGATAGCCTGCCAACACATCTGATTGTACTCAAACTTTTCTTTTGTTTAGGCCAGTAAATTAAATATTTATTTTTCTCTCTCTGTGTAGCCTCTAGACTGGCTGCTGTAACATTTTCTTGAGGATGAAAAAGAAGGTACTGAACAGAGTGGGAAGTGCTGAAGCCACTGGGTAACTAATGATAAAGAAGGAATGAGATGCATGATAGTCATCAGCTCTAAGACTGTACTTATTGAAATGCCTCTTTAGATATTCCACTTTATTTCACCTATTTTTACAGTGTGTACTTGATTAATGAGCAAGATAGAGAAGTTTCACAGAGATATTTCAGTGTCAAGTTCTGGGTACTTGCTCTCTTCTCCTCTTCCTCTTCACAGCCATCCACTCAGTGTAAATGTTCCATCGGGACTGTCACTTCATTCTGTTTTATTTTGATTTCAGCCTCAAACTATTGCACTGCAGAAAGATTAATACAAATTCTGAAATATCTAAGAAGCTTCTGGTGTGCTAAACATCACACATTGTGGATCATCCTTGCATATATGTTTTGTCAAGTTTGCAGATTCTGCTGCACGCAGCCTCCGAACGTGACTGTGCAAAGCCTTTGGGGGCACCTCATCAGTAACAGCAACAGATGTAAAAAAGAAGCTCCTACACAAGCACAGCTCTAAGGGCAAACATCTCATTTCTTGCTCTTTCCAGTATATTTCCTTATTGGGGGATTCCTGAAACATAGGGAGTACCATCAGCTCCTCCTGTGAAGTCTTCAGGAAGGATTAAACAACTAATCCTTGGTTGCTGAAAAAAAGAAAGAGGAGAAGATACCTTTTCCAGGTACCTCACTCCAGGAGGGGAGACCACCAATTCTGCTGCCCTGGAGCCAGGGTGAAGTATCTGTGCCCTAGAAAGTACTGATACCTACAACACACCATGGTCCCTGCTCATTGTGCCACCTGCTGTGAATTCCTCCAGGCACTGAGGCAGGTGGGCACCACCATGGAAAGAATTACAAGGCCAAAGTTTCTTTTCAAGCTTTGGCCCTAGGATGCATGAGATTAGGCAGAGCACTGCCCTGTGTTGCCAAGAAGCCCTTTGCAGGCTTAGCCTTTAGAGTACAATTTCGCTCCAGATGTAAATGTGCAACAGGCGACTTAGGAGGTAACTACTTAATTGTCCTTTAGCTAGTAACCCTCTGTCCTGGTCATTAAAACCTTTTATATACTGCTCAGAGTATGTACATTGTAGTAGCAATTATACTGAAATAGATAAAATAAAACAGACTGATAAACTTGATTGTTTTCCCTTACTTTTCTTTCCAGACCTGCTATAATTGTTTGCAATAACAGAAAGAGTAGCAATAATGCTGGTTAACAGGGTTGTTGTTAAGGCATGGAGTGGACTCTGCTCAAAGCTCACTACTGAATTCCCATACATCCTGAGACAAGGCTCCCAGTGTTTCTGCTCCCTTTTTGTAAAGGGAGAAGAACACTCAATTTTCTTCCTATTTTACTAGTGCCTTGTCCCCTGAGAGGTATTGTGTTGGGGATTAATCTTCAGATCTGCCTTGAAAAACTTCTTTAGAACATTCTCTGATTGTTGAGAGTTCTGTTTGGGCTCAGAACTTCACTTTACATTGCAACCCCCACCAGTAATTCACTGTGGTTGCACTGCATGTCCAAAACCTATGTGGTACAAACCCCGATGCAAAGTCTTCCGTCCTCTATAGAGTCTGCTTGGTATGTCCTATACCCAGTAATTGGCTATCATTTCAATCTAAAATATGATCAGCCTACTTGTAAAGTTGTGGAGAATTGCTAGCTGAGTAACTAACATAAAAGCATTTATTTTACTTCAACAAGTTTAATAAGATAAAGTGGTGCCTCAAATAAAATGAAACAAAACAAAACATAACAAAACCCCTCAGTACTATTAAATTTTTCATTCTCACAGGAATCTAACCATCCACTAAAACATCAAATTATTATTATTATCCGTATTATCACAAATGTGTAAGATATATAGACTTTAAATCTAAAAGGGAAAATGATGGTTGATGACCCCAAAAGGACATAAATTATATATTTACATGTAGCTGTAATTCATGAGCAAAATAATGCTTTTAACTATAACATCAAGACTTGTTTAGAAGGATACAAAGAGATGGTGCAGGTTTTATTTCCTCAGGGAGTTTTTTCCAGGGAAAAACATCCTTTACATATAAAAATATGTGGGTTTCAACTTGAATGAGTTTAAATTTTACACATTTGTTCATGTACACATGCAGCAGGTATCTAGTAATTCTCTCTACTCTGAGCATCACCAAACATCACTGAACATCAACAACATGAAGCACACCAACAGTGGTCTCCACAAATGTGTAAAACCAACAGGATTTTCTGATGTGCACCTGCAAGGAGATCTGTTTCCAACTAGTTCAGACTGTGCCAAAGTCCAAGGCTCTTGCAGAAAATGCCTTGCATGAAGTCAAGGACAACAAAAAAGTTCTAAGATTTGAAAAGCAAGTAATCAGAAGGGTCAAAAAGCCACAACTAAATAGGAATTAATATCTTGAATTTGTGAATAAGAAAAGATAAAGATCAGAAAAGTATTGCAAAAGAGCCTGTGAAATCATTACTTAACTCCATTATCCATTTATTAGTAAAGAAATAAATGGCGTTGCCCTTACTAACTAAAATTGGTCAAGTACCCTTGAATATTTGAAAATTAGAAACTTATTCCTAACTTCAAGCTGACACCAGAAGGCATCTAGTTTGTTCTGTGAAGAGGGATCAATTACGTGTTTATTTATAGCCTGTGAACCAGGATTACAAAATGTGGGCCCATAACTCGGATGGGCTCCCAACGCTTGCTGTTGGAGTATTGCGCAACTCTCTCACATAGAGCATGTGGTCGCCCTGCTTATCACAGTAAGAATGAAACTGCTCCTCTGTGGCTGCCTCAAACAGCAAAGGTGTCCAAGCAAGCCTGGCATAATGGAGCACTTCAACTTCTTTCATCTTCTAAGAGCTAAAGTTGAAGGTCTAACTGAGCAGCTATTTTATTTTATAAAGGTGATATTTTTATTCGGTTCACCTTTTAAACTGACCCTCTTTTTCTTTCATTTCCTTTAGTTTCCTTCCAATATAGATTTTTTTTTGTTGGGCTGTATAACAGCTTCTACTTTCTGAATCATCTGTATATCATGTAGTCACAAAGCAATGTGAGAGAACCCCTCCAGCTTCAAGACCCATGTTTCTGACATTCCTGTCTTGCTTTCAGGTATGATTTGCTTCCTATTTGCACTTGGGAAATAGGGCCATGGAGAAGATTAAAGGCTGTGCCGTAGTAGAGACACACTGCCAGGATGAGACCCTGTACTTAAAGGGGTCTTGATAAAGGTAACTTCCAAACCAGCATCATGGGTCCTCCCTTTTATGCGATGCGACAAGGAGTACCTGAAGAACCCCCATGTGAAACTTGTTTCTCACACCACCTGATGCTACCTTACTCCTGCCCAAGCTTTTGTCATCTCTTTGATCTTGGAACCAGAATCAGGGCTCAAACATTATAACATTAAGCAGTGGCCTTACTAATGCTACTGTTTTCCAAAGAAAAAAGGTTTGAGGCGTCACTGCACCTTTATAGGAACACTGTTTTACTGAGCCATGGTTTTTCTAGTTGAAAGAGGAATGAAATGAACTACTCATTTTGCAATCCTCACATCAGCAAAAGCCACAAATTGAGAATTACCCAAATCATAGAATCATAGAATCATCAAGGTTGAAAGAGACCTTTAAGATCATCCAGTCCAACTGTCAACCCAGCACTGCCACTGTAACCCCAAAATCACTAAACCACATCACCCACAGACAGACCCAGACACCTCTGAAGCACCTCCAGGTGGGCAACCTATTCCAGTGCCTGACCACCCTAACAATGAAAATTTCTTTTCTAATCTCTAAACTGAACCTCCCCTGTCTAAGGCCATTCCTTCTTGTCCTCTGGCTGCAGACACAGCAGGAGAGACCAGTTCCCACCTCACTGCAACCTCCTTTCAGGAAGTTGTAGAGAGCAATGAGGTCCCCTCTGAGCTTCGTCTTCTTGAGACTAAACAAATCCAGCTCCCTCTGCTGCTCCTCATAACACACGCTTTCTAGATCCTTCGTGAGCTACATTGCCCTTTGCTGGATCTATGGTAGCTCATGCTTGCATTGTGTCAGGGGCATGTTTGGGGAAAAAGTCATGGTATCCCTAGGACAGCTGCTTTTCCAGCAGCTTCATGGAAACTAGTAGTTTCAAAACCATTTGCTCATACTGAAAATTCAGTAGATGCAGCTTAACCTGGGGAAGGGACATCAAAGGGTCCTGTTAGTGTGAGCTGCCTCTGCTTTGTGATGAACGTGCTGTTATAGGCCTGTACAGCCCTCCAGTCAGACTGGACCACTGTGGCTGCAGTTCATTATTTTCATAAATATTTCTGTGCCTATAAAAGTTGAAGAAGTTTCCTGACAGGGTCTGGTTTTGGTAGTTGGAGGAAAATATTCGGAAGTGATGACAGTACTTAATTTTTAAAGAAAGAGGCAAGGAAAGAGCACATAGATATTTCTTCTTAAATAAGAAGTGAGCAGAATGTGTGATGGGTCCCAGCCAGGTCCTTAATAAAAAGGATGAGGTCTGTGCTCCCCAGAGGGCTCATGACGCCACTTTGGAGTTTGCACTCAGCAAGGAGCAGCTCATATTGCACACCACATGACACTGGAATAGGACTAACAAACATCAGGAAGTCCCCAATGGCTGCGAATTTGGCAGGGCTGTCTGAACTGGCCCATTGCAGTGCTCATGAATGTTGTGAGCATACTTGGGCCCAGTTTCAAGCAGATAGCAGAACACTGCTTTTTGATTTAAGGCACCTCACTGTTTCAAAGAACGTGGAAACTGAAATCATACAGGTTGCCCCAGAAACCCAAGGTGCACTGGCCAAATCATAGAGAGGTGCAACTTGTACAATGACTGTCTGGCTTAAATAAGACCATTAACATTCCTCACTAGCATTCATATGCATGCATTGATGTTAAAATTCTAATAAAATATTCAAACCACATCTGGGAACTAGTATTCTAGGTCAGCACCACTATTGTAAATTTTCAGCTAACCCCCTGACTTCTCAAAAAGAGTTTCTAGTGGAAATGTTGATAGGTCATTAGCTAAGTACAGTGGTGAGAATGGCGCTGACCAGGACACAGTTTAACAAATAATAAAATACTAGCAAACAGATGAGGCTTTAAGCCTATACATTAGGTTCAGTTTCTGATGAGTTAAAACAGACTGCTTATTTCTTGTCCATAAATACCCCCAGGCAGTGGAAATCTGTCATGGATAGGGCTGGTGTGACAAAGTTTGTTTAGTTCTAGAATACAGTAGTCAGAAATATGCAAGAAACCATATATGGTGACATAGCGCCCTTAAGTCTGTAAAGTTGGAGGGAAATTTTCTGGTTAAAAATTCTGATATGTTATAATAGTGTGTGTTATCCTACTAAAAATTAGATATCTGTGGGACTAGTTTAGCACAATGGGACTGCTAAGAATATCATTACTAAAAAGTGAAACCTTTGTGTGAAACACTCTCTGGCTGCAGGGTTGTGTGGTGGGAAAATATTTTAATAGGGTTTCCTATTAGTGCGATTGTTTTCAAGATGTAACACTCGTATTGGAATACAGTGGAATGTTCACCATGTGTGTCTCTCTAATAGATGGTAAGTACTTCATGGTGATTTTGTTTCTAAAACCCCCTCTTTCTGATTTTTGCTCCATAATGTGGTTAATAAATTCACAGGCTAATACAGCGTGTGCTTATATGATGCATTTACACTAGAGAAGCAAATGTTAGAGAGCTGGATAGGCAGATCTGTGGAAAAAAGAGGAAGCCTCAGAGCTTAAGATATACACTAAAGCAGCAGCCTGCATGGTATAGCTCATGAGATCCAAAGCCAAGCCTACCCCTGCCAACAGTTCTTAGACGTAGCATCTTAGCCTGCAAACCCTGACAATTTGCAACTTCTCACACAGACAATATTTGCAATACAGCTCTGCAAGCAGATAAAATGTAGGTAAAATCTGGCAAAAGTAGGAGGTGAAAAGAAGTTAGCTGGCACGTTTTTATTAGTTCCATTCTTCATCACTTGCCTATTGGTCATAGTATATAAACTTGTAGCAAACGTTCCACTAATAGGTTTATTTATACAGCAGTGTGTTCAAACCCCATTTTATATATGGAGTGGATTTTTATATAGATGATGGATTTCTGTGCAACATAGCAAATATATGTTATGATTTCGTAGATTTGGTGTTGAATGCTAAGATATTTCCATGTTACAATACTTAATTTATGTCTAAGGCTTTTTATATCCTTACATTTTTTCCAGCCCTGTGAAAATAGTCCTTTCTTGAATAGGAATGACAGAACTCACAATGGCCTCAGTGGAGATCTTAGGTTAAGCTGTTACCCACTGTTACCACTTGTTCTTCTTACAAAACTGGTAAATTTGTGGGTTATCTTAAGTACACTTTCAAGACTGGTGGAGATCCTTTTCATTAGGGAGATCTTCCTCAAAGAGGAGATCTCCTTTGGGATGACAAAACTGAGCAGTTTCATCCTCTTTTCTGAGCATTGGGCTTCTAAGTTTTCTGCCTCCACTTCTCCTGCCATGGAAGTGTACTAAAGATTGCCCACAATAATGATGGACTTTGAGTTGTCTCTTCATATTTAGATTATAAATGAAAACAAAGGAAGATGAAACTCTTCAGTTCAGCATTGTGTAAATGCCACATATGTACAGCAGTTCTGCACTTCTTTGGATAACACAGAATGTATGCTAAGGTCTGTGTGAGCATAACCTGTTTGTGTCCTACAGAAACAAATCTTGACTGCAGAAATGATTCATGCAAATGTTTTGCCACAGTTCTATCTTTGGTTGCACTTGCCTTCTATTTCACTATTCATGCAATTTATGGAGGGATCTGCAACTATCTACCTTAACTAAAATACAAATGGAATTTGCACTCTAAGTATGCTGATGCGTCAGTGGCACAGCACTTTCACAAGTGTAAATTACAGTACCTTGGCCTAGCTATCGTATACATGATTTAGTTTTGCTTACTCTAAGTTCATGCTGAGTGAAATTCTGATCCAGCAAAACTCAATTGTAATTCTGCCTTTGATTTTTACCAAGCAGCCCAGGACTTCCTATCCTGTGTTTCCAGTGGGACTTTGATTTCTTTTTTCGGAGCTGCTGTGTTGTGCTAATTCCTTTTCTTGGATGATTGCTGATAAGTGGTTCTTGCTTTGGTCATTTAATTTCTAAGTATTATGGATCATATACAGTGGGGAAAAACCCCACTGTTTAAGTTATTAGTTTCTCCCATAAACTCAGGTTTCATCAGTATTAGGAAAACTTAAAAAATAAGTATTTTGTGAAATGTTTCTAAGATTCCATTCTGTGCCCGGACATCCTATTCTCTTTCTGCAAGCACATGATAATGAAATTGCCAAACATCTTCTCTAGCAGTTGTCTTCATAATTTCAGTGGTTTTTTACAATGTGACATCTATCTCCTTTCACGACTAAAAGCAGTTTCAGACTTATTAGAAAGAGAGAAGAGCAGTCCATCCATGGTGAACATTTTCAACATTAAGGATATGCCTTTGAAGTTTGTTTTCACAGTTCCATCATGGCATAAATTTTCCTTTAATATAAACGTAGTCCTATGGTGTTAACATACACCAAGAAGAAAAGAATTTAGCAATAAAGTGGAGATTTAAAAGAAATTCTCTCCTGTGCCAGATTCTGCTTTGCTTCCACTTAAACCGAGGGGACTTTTTACAGAAAAAGAGCTAATGTTGCTAAAGCTATTGAATTGTCTGGCCTGAGTTTTGATAGAAGATCAGGCTGTCTTACTGATTAGCATTTGCTCATCTTCCAATTGTATAGTCCTCTGCTGCTTTTTAAGTCCTGAGTACCCTCTTGTCCAAACAGCTGGCAAAAGATGACTGGCCAGCTCGTTGTAATTGTCAGGGCAGTAGCTCTGTACCTCACTACAAAAAAGGTATCAGACCTTTCCGGATCTCCTGGTTTTGCTGATGCTTCTACTAAAAATACTCCTCCTGAATCTTGGGGCCTGATGGTGGCGGCTGATAGGGACAGAAAGCATAATGTCAGGTTCTCATGCAAGAACCTCTGCCATATGAGATAAAAGTGGTCTAATTTCAGGACAAATGAACATTGAGGGCACCGCTTATGCAGCATTTTTACCCAATTGTTTAACAGGTGGAGAAAAACACCTTAGAAAAGTTCTTAGGGTAGTCCCATCCCTTAATCCCACACACTTTTCGTTGATACTCATACTCAATCGAATAAAATGACCACTCTCTTCTACACTGCAGAAGTGATTGAGAAACATTTTAATATCAAAGCACTTCCAGAGCCACAGTATAATTTATATGATACTAGTGCTTTAAAGAGCCTGCCTCCATCATTTTTCCTCATCAAACAAATAATTTGTCCTTAGTTTCATGAATCATAGAATGGCACGTGTTGGAAGGGACCTTAAAGACCATCTAGTTCCAATGCCAGCCCCTGTGGGTAGGGATGATTTGTCCATAAGTGACGTTGTGGTGGTTGTCTCAGATCGCCTCCTTGTCTTGCACGAGCCTTGATGTTTCATCTGTTTTCTGAGAAATAATGGAAAAACATGACGTTAATAGTGAGTTTATATACATAAAAACAATATCAGAGGCTGTTAAACAGAAGACTTTGGCTAGTGCATGCTCTGTAGGCTTCCACAGTAGCTCTTTGCAGACTTCAAAATTGTGTACATTTACAACTCGACACCCTCAACAGTGACAAGCAACACTTTTGAGCTCTCAGTTGTTTAAAGATGGCACATACTTTCTACATATAAATGAAATGTAAATGAGAAAAATTTGGTTTATTCATATTTAAACCATTCATGGTGACTTTACTAGTTGTACTTTTAAAAATCTCTGACTTCAAATTGAAGGGGAAAAAAAAAACGTTAAGCACAAGAATTTATAAAAATCTTTTCCAGTTGGACTTTTCAGTGCATGGATTGAAATTAAACAGCTTTTTGTATTGAAGGGCGAAATAGAGGTATTGTGGTGATGGAAATAGAAAGAAAACAAAAGGCTGAACAGCCTTAATAGTAAAACAACTTTTCTATATTTAATAAAAACAAAATAAAGAATTTCTTTGAGGCTGAAAAAACACCTTGGGCCTTTGGTGTTCATAAAATTACAAATTATTATTTTACCAGATGAAAAATTAGATTAAACCAACAATTAGAATTGTATGTTTTCAAAATATTTTTTCCACATCAAAAATTATCGGTTGCTGGTTTTAAGATGGTTTTTAATGAGTCTGTTGAAGGCAACTCTAGTGGGGAAAATGCTCAGCTTCAAATAAGAATACTAGAGGATGTACCAAACATATCTATCCTACATATGGAAATCAAATATAGCCTTTCGCAGTGCAGTGTAGATTTTAAGAACTAGGATGACTGGTTTACAAGATTTGTTTTTAATCAGAAACATCCATATTAGGGAAAACAAAATAATATGGTACCAGCAATAATGGGGAGGAAGGTCCTAAAAACTGTAACTAAAGATTCCTGGCAAGATTTTGAGTAGAAGCAGCACTTAGACAAGCTGGGTGGAAAAGCTATTTTTTCAGTAATTCCAGAAGTGTGAGCTTAAATTATGCTGAAGACACTTTTCAACTTAGGTAAGGCAAATAGGTATTTTGTCAGATAGGCTGAGGAGCCAGATCTCACCAATTCTTTAAGTCTATTGTTCACTATTGACTATACAGCACCAAGCCTGTCTTAGTTCAAAAAGTGTTTGGACAACACTCTCAGGCACATGGTGTGACTCTTGGGATGTCCTGTGCAGGGCCAGGAGTAGGACTTGATGATCCTGATGGGTCCCTTCGAAGTCAGCGCATTCTGTGTTTCTATGACTCTATGACACAATTTGTCTTGACCATCCAAGCCTCTTTGTCAAGTTGGTAGTGCTTTGAAAAACTAGCAAACATACAAACCCTAGTCATAAATTAACCCAGCGCAGAATTTTTTTACTCCCACTATCTTCAATCCTCTACACTCATTCCTCCAACATTCAAGCAGAAATGCAAGATGAATGGAGACAAGTGCCCTAAGTTTTATGTTTCATGAGCTTTCATCCAGTTTTTAATATCTTAGATAGGGATAGTTTCTCATTTTACGAGTTGTGCCATTGGTCTTCACTCCAACTCAAAAAATGGTAGGTAACTCAAAGAAGGTACATGAGAAGAATAAGGAAGAGGCCTTTCACGATTTGTGGTGTTTCCTTTAGTTAAAAGCTTTGAGCAGAAAAGGAGATCTATAGTAGGAGCAATTCAGCTCTCTTAACACTGAAGTATACTGCAGCATGCGGCTCAAGCCATGTGGTGCTGGCTTGTTCATCTGCATAAGTCGCTATTTTTTTAGCCTTGTGATTTTTAAAATCTGTTAACACGTATTTACAAGGCTACCTATAGCAAAAAGGTACATGACCGTCTATTCATTTTGCTCGCTAATATGATGACAGTTTACTTATTTTAACAGAGCTGCAGTGCTAATATCACAAATAGTCCTTGTTTTCTTCTACACTAAGTGTAGTCTTGTCCAGTCTATTCATGCTGATAGTTAATGGTAATTGTAACAGGAATGAAGCCTAGAGGGCCATGACACTTCAATAGGTAATACAAAACAGAAGATAATTCTGCGTTTTGGAAGAGGGGGGATACAATTTATTCTATAACTCTGAAAATTAGAAAAAAAAGCCTAATAATTTGAGAATGAAAATTCCTACTTATACTTCCCATAATTAGAATGCATGTTACCACAGGACCAATATAGTTTGACAGGAGGCATGGTTTCTGTTTCAGCTAATGGTACTGAGGAATTGTTTCACCCTGGGGAAGTACTTTAATTATTCTATGTTTGTTTTCCTGCACCCTTAAATCTGAAGTTCTGCAGGAAGGTTCTTTCATTTTCATTAGATGGTCATTTAACACCCAATATAACAAGAGCCCCATCCTAGAGACTGATACATATTTTATTTCCCAAAGCAAGAATAAATCTGGAAGTCTCTATTGTTACCCCACAGCAGTGTTAATTTCGTTTGTATAAATCTGTGTGACACATATGAAAACTTTGATGTGGAAGCTAGGGAAAAACAGCACCATGTTTAGCATCCCTTTATCTGCCTCTGCCAGAATCATCCCATTAATGCTGTGGGGGCTTTACTTGCCCACCTTTGATTTTTCTTTCTTTCATTTAAAAGCCTTTCCTCAGGAGTCATATAATGTGTAACATTATTCTACTTGATGGGGGGGATGACAGGGTTCTTTTCAGAGCTCATCAGTGCTTCTCTTTACTTAGCCATAAAGATCACTGTTGAGTGACAGCAGTATATTCTTCCCACAGGTTCCCCCATCCTATCTACTACTGGCCATATGAAATGGGACCTGAAGGGCAGCAGCCAATTTCTGGTTTCCAGAATCACACTGTCAGCAGATAACCTCTTGAGGCCATGAAGCTGGTAGTAAAGCTGATGGAAGGTTTTTCAAGTTAAAATTTCTGATGCTGCAAACTTACCCCCCTCTTTCAGCAATTTTGCTGTAACTACAAAAAACATGTAGAATTAAATAGCCACTAAACCTGTTGATATCTGAAAGATTTATTTTTTACATATCTGTGATTTTCTTGTTCCTCTTTTCTTGACTTTTCACATATGTGTTTTCTCATATACTTACTATTTACGACTTGCCCAAGAACTAGGGCAATTACTGACTTCAGATTCCCATGGAGGTGTAAGAAGTCTTGTTGACAGCATTCACCACCTGCCTCTTCTGTAAACAGAGGATTTGTTTACAGCCTTATGATATGCAGTACCTGGGTAACCAAAGCTCTGGACCTCTGCAAGGTCTGCAAACTCAGATTTTATAGTTTCCTGAAAATAATCATTCTCACCTTATCTCCCTGTTTTCCATAAAATAATGATAGAAATATTTATGCACATAACAGGGGGTACACTTTACATCACTGATGTATAGAGGTCAGAGAAATATCAAAAAACTGTTAAGTATTCCTTTAATTAAACGCAACTTCTACATTCTGACAATACTAATGGAATTATTTTACGGTATGAGTGGAAGATGGCAAAAATTAAAATGAAAAAAAATCAGAGAAAAAGACAGAAAATGAACTGGCTGAAATGTACTCAAGAGACTAAATTAGGACATAAAGAATGGTGTCTTAATCTCAAAGGAAATTCTACTAAATGTGAAGTACTACTAAGCTATCTAATAATTTTGCTAAGCTGACACAAAGTTCTAATTTAACTGAAATACAAATATAATTTAGAGAATTAAATATAATAAGGTCTATAAATCTCTCAAGCATTTGTGTACAAACTACAGGTGTGATATTTGCAATACAAACATGATACATACTGAGTCACTTCAAAGAGAAGGTGATTACAAGGGGAATAAGTGTGGGCCAATGTCAACACCTTGTTATGTCAGCATTATAAATTTCACCAAACTCAGCTGCTACAAGACTGTAATTCCTTCTTCCATGGGCATTTCTTGCAGATAATAATACAGGCTGCAAAAACTACAGAACCTCAGTAGAATTCAGGGCAAGAACTCTCTCCCACCAAAGATTTTTTTAATGTTGTTGTTTAGGCCTGTTTCTCCATCATTAAAATCTGCAAGAATGTAAATTGCCAGGTACTTCCCAGAATTAAAGTTATGGGGACCACTTTTCCTTGCTTTAATTTGCATCCAAATACTAGTGTCAACAGGGGAAAAAAACCCCACCACACTTTTATTTACAGAGACTGAGAAAATTCTTTTTTTCTGATGGAGGAAATCTACCCCCTCTATAGGGAACTAGCAGGTACGTCAGGGCAATATTGCTTTGCTTTTCCAGATTGTTCTACTTGAGAATAATTGCTGAATCAAACCCTTTTTTGTAATAAATACTTCCTTTAAGAAAGTATTAATTACTTCAGCAGTTCTGCTCACTTCTAGAAATCCTGTTTCACATTATGGTTCATTTAGAGCAGTATGCATGATACCAAACAGGACAAGTAAGAAGGATCCTGGATACCTGAGCAAGCTTACTACCTCACTTGACCTCTCTAATCTTTTCTTTCTGAAAGTCTTTCATCACAACAAGATTTTTTTAAACTCTCAAACAGGTGAAAGCAAATCTGATACAAGACCATTCCTGATTTTCTCCTGGCACTCTGACATAGATGCTGTTGTCATTCATCTTCAGAAGTGAAGGTTCCAGGAAGGAATGTGGGAAAACATCTCTGTCCCATCATCTGGAGCCTGGTGGATGAGGAAAGGGCTCCAGTGCTGGTCACCCTCCTCCTTACCAATTCATCAAAGTCGGTTCATCTCTGACTTTGCATAACTATCTGCATGTTTACACAACTGAAACAGCTATGGTAATGCCATGTCTTAACTCCTACACTCTAAGAGCAAAGCCATGATACCATACATCTGAGCATCATAACTGTGGTTTATATTACCTAAGATACGAAAGCATTTATTTATTAATTCCCACCCCCAAGTAGGTAATATTAAATTCCATTCATAATACAGTGCAATTATTTTAAAAGTTGTTGCCTGTTTTCAAAAGCAAAACTTAAGGAAAATTGATACATATTAAAAAAAAAGAAAAATATTATTAATAGGATACATGATGAGGAGAACTGCTATAAGGATTTTACTATTTGTCTAAGGTTGAGTAAATTGCCTGTAAATTATTCATTCTTCACAAGCTCTCAGCATTAATACTGCTGTTACACTTTGCACAATATGTACTTCTAATATCCAATCTGAAGTTCATTTATCAACAACTACTCTTGTGCAAACAATACATGGAGAAACCTGTTTTTACTTGTTATTGATGATCTTTCAAAACACAGAAATTGCCTCCTCTTCAATTTCCTACTGAATTGTTAGGTAATCACCTCATCAATTGTTCTCAAGAAAAATAATTGTTTCCAGAACAAAACTTTCCCCAGGATTTAGGTCCTTTAAGCTGGTCCCTCTCAGAGCTTCAAAAGTGTGAATAATGTAAATGTGTGTTTAAAAAAAAAATCTCAGGATGTGTATATGCTTTTACAAAGTCAGAAGTGGAGAAAAGTATTCCCAGAACAGGATATGGGGCAGTGAAAATGAAACACAGGCCTTTTAGGATATGTGATTTTTTTTCTTATTTTACCATTAAGTTCAATCTTCAGTCGCCTTTACACAGCAGTACAGGCCATTCAAATGCTAATAAGGCACTCACATTCACAGTCAGTCCCAAGTGTAGTCAGCTAATGGAAAAGGTGAGGAAGAGAACTTTGTATGGCTTTTAATGAAGTAGTGTGCCATAGGGCAAGGAGTGGAGATTTATGCTGCTTTGTTCTCATCTGAGGTCCACTTCCCTTGTGTCCATTTCCTCCACTCTCTCTTTTTCACTGTAGTAGCAAAGATGTTCTGAAACCAGGGCTGAAGTAGCCACTTGTAGGTCTCAGAACAACTTGGGAGCTGCGGCAAAACCTACACCATTTGGTTTTAATTGCTAAAAAAAATGCAAAGTATTTGTTACTAGGAAAAAAAGAATATAAAGGGAAGGGTGAGGAAGGGTAGAGGTTCCAGAGAGACATTTACCTTGATGAACCTCTGCCTCCTGTTTTAAACTACTCAGGACTGCTTTGGAGACTGTTGTCAAAAACATCCTTTTCCCATCCCAGAACAGCTGTTGCCCAAAAGCAAACTAATGGCAAGAAAGATGTGCATGTACCATTGCATCAATACTCAATCACACACAGCCATCTGTCTGACAAGTTCCTCTACCCCAAAACTGAAACTGAGAAGGCACATAATCTCTACTTGTCTGATTTGGGAAAATCAGCTGAGTGCTGCTCAGGTAGCTCTCATAGCTCTTGATGCATCAACGTTGTTATGTTAGCTGAAACAAAGTTATATGGCCTCAGCTAGTTTCACATAAGTATCTTCTTATCTTGCTTATAATTTGGAGCTGGTGCTTTCAGAAAGTACACCAAACAATTGGCTTGTTCTCTGCTGAGAGACTGTTCCATCATCTGTGCAGTCCTGTGTAGTTACAGCAAAAATGCCCTCACAAAATCTACAGATATACATCAAGACATGTTCCAGTTAATCTAGAACTGAAGTGCTGCTTTACATCCACCTCAATCACTGGATGACCATGCCAGAGGAAATTATTTTAGTAGCTTCTTTTGTGTGGTTTGCATGGGGCTAGCTGGTAAGATCCCTGGGGCAGGGACTGTGCCTACCTCTGCATTTATCAAGGGCAGTAAGGACCTCCCTGCAGAATGTATAAATTATGAGTAAATCTTAATAAGTAACCAAATGTAAGTATAATAACTACATTAATAACTACTAATATATTACATAAACAGACTAGACCCACTGGAAGAATGCAGAAACCATGAACATTACTGATTCATTCAGAGTAGACTTATTACCTCACAGAAAGGACATAACAAACTTTCCTTTTGCTGGATATCTTAAGATTTCAATGCATAAAGAATGATTTAATAAGAAGAGTAACCTCAGGATTAACTAACAGACATGTACAAAACAGACTTGTACAACTGCTGTTTAAATGCCCTTAAAACAACCTAACCACTTATTTCTAATTGATATCTCTGTGATTCAGGATGAGGTCCTCACAGAAACCAACACCTAAAGAGTCTGGTCGGGAGTATCCCAATGCAAGACAACATTGCAATACTTGCTGTGAAGGAAGGGTAATTGCCCCTGAATGCTATGCCTGGCTTTCTGCCTACTACCATTCTGACAGTGCCGCAAATAAACTAGCAGTTTGAATCCATAAATACTTATAGATTATACTGAAGCTGTAACTTACACATTCAGAAATGCCTAAAGACTTTGAACAGAACATTTTAACAGGAGTAAGGAACTTGTACTTTGAAATAAAACAGGTTTTCTGAAAATACTCTTTGACATAATTTTTTTGAATCTCTGCTTTTCATTTTATAGTTTTTCTCTGTTTCCTTTCTCTATTGCACACCACCTGCAAATAAATGAGTGAAATTGCCTGAGCTTCATTTAATCTTATGCTACTAAGAGAACTGAATTCAATCATGCTTCTGGAAGTAACAGAGTTATTTTTAGGGTAATGGTAATATATAATGTCATTTGTAGCATCGTTTGGCAATGACATTTTTACTTCTATAAAACATGTTAAGAAACTTATGGCAAATCATTCCTTGCTGAGTATATGTTATTACATTATAATGCAATACAGCAACAATACGATGTTACAGTGTAGTAAAAAGTTCTTGGTATGAATCTGTATTTGAGTTTATTGTATAACAAGCTCTATCCTGCTGAGAACAACATTGATGAATGCTTTGCTATTGGTTTCACTGGAAACCTCAACATGCCTGAAAGTTGACTAACACGCACAAATACTGACGTACACAGACCATTTCTGATCAATGACTGCAAAATTAAGTCTCTGGTTTATGCCACCTGTATATGTAATCAAAATCCATTTTCAAGATGCTGAGTTTTATATCTCACAGATTTTGAAGCTGCTTTCAATAGATTTTTTGGAATATTATGGTTGCCATCTCAGAGTTATTCCATTGAAGAATCTTGTAAATGGATAAAAATAACCAGAGAGAAGTTATAAAAGATGGTGGAAATTCCTAGAAGTAATCAGAAGTGAGGAAAGCACATCTAACATAAAACTGATTAAAAAAGCAAATTCAAGGGAATTACACTAAGCAGCAGCACAAACATTTAATGGTACAGCTTAAAATGTTCAGATTTTTATAAATAATCCAAGGATTGCTCTTTATTTTATTTGTAATGAAATGAAATCTGAAACAAGGTTCTACAGCCAGAATAAACATGGATGGATGTGGGGCACACCCTCAGTCCTCCCCCAGTGCCAGAGGCTCTGGAGGTGAGGTAATGCCAGCCCTGACGTTTCCCCTGCTTCCCCAATAACCTGACCCAATGTTGTCTCTGGAACAGGTCTGAGAGTGACTTTCAGGCTACATCTGCACAAGGAAATTTTCTGAAGAGTGCTCTTCTGACCTAAGGCCGTCTGTCAGAGCAGTGTTTCTGTAGGGCCAAAATTCTCATTATCAGCTCTCTCATTCTCCAGCACAGGATGGATGCCTGGACTAGAAGAAGCACCAGGATTGGTCCTTGACCCATACCACAATCTGAACTGGACCAGGGCATTTTTTAGGAGAATGCTAAGTGGTGAGAACAAAACTATGACAAGAAGTAAGCTAACAGATCTGTGTGCTAGCTCTGATCAGTGCAGACATAGATTTTGTATCCCACAATGATCAGGGAACACATGGATCATCAAAAAAAAATGTATGCCCCAAGATTTTCCCTGGGCCAGCTCCGTAGATCACTTAAATGAAACTCCATGAAACTTCCATGAAACATGATGGAAAGGCATCTTGCAGGAAGCAGAGTGGGCCTCTCCCAGGAAGGAAAAAAAGATCCTGGTGCTACGGCAGGATACAAATGAAGATTATCAAGCACACCTCATTCTGTCTGCATAGGCAGCTGACAAAAATGCAGATTTTCCTAGCCAGCTTGGTTTTAAGCAAGCTTTAGAGACAAAACTTGCACTAATTTCAGTGGGACCTTTGCCTGTGTACGGCATGCAGAACAGAGCCCTCTCCTGGTAAGCACCGAAGATAATTGAGGACATCCCTGGCACCGCATTTGGCACTGTCTGCAGCACATATCTCTGTGATGAAGTATTGAATGTAGGCACTCAAAATAAAATATTAGAAAAGCTCAGCTATTTGGAGCCATGGAACCTTATGATTGAGGTCAGATTTGTTTGGATTAAAAAACATATGGAAATCTAAGTAACACTGAAATGATGGCATACTTGAAAGCTGAAACCAAAAAATAGGTTATATAACATACTTAAAGGCACAGTTGGCATTTCAAGATCACAATGACTAGCCAGTTGTAACCTGTTTTTGAACCCACAGCTGAACCCTACATGTCAAATTACGGAAAAGGGTGGGTCACCTTCTTTTTAAACCTGAAATGTGATAACCAGGTCAAAAGAAGCCCCACTCATTCTTTTTTTTAATGACTATAAAGCCATGAAGCACCAATAACAACCTCATGTATATAGAAAAACACTCTTTGCCTAATTAACATGCTTTTGGGTTTCATACTTGAACCTGAAAATAAGAAACCATATTTCAAAGCCCTGCTTTTGCAAAACAAAATTTGCAACAGGTACCTAAGCTGGATGCAGGATATGGTAGGCACGTCAATAAATCATAATAATGGCACATTGACAAAATTGTGGCTCTCTCTCATTAGCTTTTCTCAGAATAATTTAAGCATAATGCCTTTGCCTAAACCACAACAAAACCTTGTTTTCACCAAGATGCAACGCAAAAGAATATTGGTTTAATTTTAAAATTATTTATTAATATTCCAAATCCCATAATGTTTTTTGCAACATATGCAAACATTATTCTCTGGAGCCATACTACTTATGGCTGTAATCTCACTAGATTTCACAAGGTAAGTAGGGTTGGGTCTGTAGTATTTGCATGGAAGACTTCCAAGGAAATTCCAGGTTACTCTATGAAATGGTATTCGCACCGGGTGGCATTCTTCTGCTGACGCAGTATTGAACCAGCAGAAAGAATATGATCACAAGTGGTGTCTTTAATTAAGAGGTAAAACCAAGGATACTGAGCACTGGTGAGCATTAAACACCCTACGGTAGTTTTTGCCAGTGTAGGAGTGCGCGCCCAAATACCAGTCTAGATAATTACATCCTGCCTACTTACATTCCCATGTTGCTTTAAATGGATAAGGTATTATTCTTCTATTCTGGTACAAAAGTGGATCCTGCAGCCCTTCCTTGGGCTCTATTAGGACTATTTCTAGCATGACCTTCTCCATGGTCACACAGAGTCATTTACGTAAACCAACGCATTGTACTACATTTTGGATTTGCCGCCTTCTGAAATCACTTCCACTGAGCTCATTGGAATTTACTTCAGCCCAAAGACATTGATTTAACCAAAATAATCATTTAATTACTGCCTGTGAAAGTCATACTCACAATAAATCTCTGTGAAAAATTGTCTGATTATCAGATCAGCTTCTGCCGGGCTCCCTTCAGTATGTGACACTCATCCGTTTTGGCATGACCCTGCCCACCCTCATCAAAATCAATGGCAACACAGCAGCATGGTTCAATGGCATCAAGACCAGGCCCCTTACAGGGAGATTTGCCTTCGGACCATACCATGTACCAGCAGTGCAGGTCTCCCACACCTCCTCAATTTGAAGCAAGTTACACTGAACAAAGATATAGATAAACTTCTCAAGTCAGCTGTACATTTTAAGAGAGAGTGCGACAGATGGTTAAGAGCTTGCTTTAAAGTGATATGTCTATTAAAGCAACCAATGTTACCACCGGACTGTTCCCCACAACAGGAATTCGCTTCAGCGAAGTGGAAGGAAACCAGACTTCAGAAAACCTTCATTACCATGTTCGAGTACCTCATGCTAGACCACCATGCTGCCGCTCAAAAGTCCCCTCGAAAGGAAGGAGTTGTTTCCCCGCAGAAGGAGCCTGTTAGCAAGATGGGTGCTGGCATTAGTCACAACTTAGTCTGTGTTAGGGTTGTCAGTCATGACTGTTCCTACAAATCTGAGTTTTCTCCCCTTCCAATTTCTCACTAAACTCTCATTTTCAAAATTAATTTCCTACTTCTGGCTTGTCCTACACTATGTCAATTTGAAGGCTGGCTTTAGGAGGCTTTTTTAGTTTAAAAGTTTTTCTAGCTGTATTTGTGTAGGTCAAAGGAGTTTTCCAAGTCTGTTCTCTTGCTGAGTGGCGACTCTTCCAAGACAGAAACACAGGGTTTTTATAGACTTGTTTTCATGAAGATTAAATCATCTGAAGTCCGAAATTATTCAGGAGAAAGATGACCATGTTAGTACAATTCATTGAATGCAAATTATGAAATGCAAAGGCTTGAGTAAAGTTAAGTAACTTTAAATAGTATTACCAAATGCAAAGTGAGAAAAGAGAAGGCAGGTAGGAAAGAATCTTCACAAATCTGTACTTTCCCCCCCTCATTTCATGTGACTTGCTGACCTCAAAAGCTTCTAACATTCATGACTTCTGAAAGCCAAGACTTTTCTCTCACATCTCTTCCAAATATAGGGCCTAACTTTTGCCTCCGCTTTTAATTTTTTTACATAGACCTGTTGGAGAGTGAACTTAACTTGACAGAAAGAGGGTGATGCAGCTGGTTGAACAAGAGCCACTCAATACACTCAGTGAAACTATACTCAGAAGATAAAACAAGGTGAAGGGTATGAAATGTGACTAAGCAATTAGGGATTTTCTTCCGCTTCCCCACACAAAGGAGCAAAGAGGACCAAATGCAGCTGCTGAATTTCTTGCAGAGAAGAGCGTTCCATTTCAGAGCAGGAAAGGACTCCATCCACACTGACCAGCTTGAGAGAAAGGAGACAAATGTATCCTATAAAAGGGTACGCCAACCAGTCCTGTTGTGTAGCACTTGATCATGCTTGATCATTCAAACTCAGGATTACTTTATAGTGTTGGTTTCTTCTAGAAAAAACAAAGGGAAAAAGTGAAGTGCGGACGTCACTACCTGTACCCCAGTGGATTGGCATTAATCAACTGTGCCGTTCAGGGCCCCCTCCTTTGCTCCCATCACTACTAACTGCAGATGTCAGGGAGTAGTGAAAGCAAAAGGTTCAGGCCCCGGGCTGCGAGGCCGGGGACCGCGGGAGGGACACTTTGGAGTTGTCTGGTGGCCAGGTCAGGCGGCGGTCCGAGCCCTCCGCGGTGTTCCGAGCCCGGGGCAGCGGCCGTGCCGGCGAGCTGAGCGGGGCAGCGGCGGGTGGGCAGCGGGGCTGCCGTGCCGGGAGGGGCCGGCACAGGCAGCAGCCCCTGCGGCAGCTCCAGGCACAAGTGCGGAGCGGCGCCCGGGGCTGCGCTGGCTCCCGGCTCCTCGCCCCTTAC
>VZTI01002282.1:764271-825675 GCA_013397865.1 Struthidea cinerea | reverse complement strand
CGGAGCGCTGCGGGCGTGCCGCGGTCGGGGTGCCGGCGCACGGGGCAGGCTGCCTCCCGCTGCCTCCTGGCCGGCAGCCGCCGCGGGGGCTCCGGCGGTCACTTTTTCCAGCGTCCGTCCGAAGGGAGCGGGGACAGAGCTGCCCGTTGTTTTTGTTCCTCGCCGTTTCCTCTCCCTGAGGGATGTCTCTTGCCCTTCCCTTCCCCCGCCTCAGCTTGTTTTTCTTGTGGTTTAAAGACAAAACGTTGCATTTTCGGGTCGTCCCACGGCGCCCCCGCCCCCGCCGCGGTCCCCGCTGCGCCGGCGGACGGGGCACGGGGAAGCCCCGGCCCGGGGTTCCCGCCGCCTTTTCCAACGGCAATGCGGAGATTTGTGTTTTGGTTAGAAAGAGTGTCCACGTGGGTAAGCCTTGTGTGTGTGCGTGCGGGTGTGCGCGCGTACTTGATCCGCGAGGAGGTAACAGGATTCTCCGTGTTCAAACCTAGTGGGCTCTTAGCCATTAATTTCCTTCTCCTGCTGTCATTACAGACACTTCCAAAGTCAGATACCCGCGGAGAAACGCCAGCTGGGTTTCACACAGCGGTTCTCCCCGCGCCGCGGGGGCTCCGCGCCGTGCCCGGCCGGACCCAGGGCTGCCCGGGGAGCAGCCCCGTGGCGCCTTCCGCCGGGAAGGGAGAGCGGGATCCCACGGCATCGCCGCTGCCAATCGGTAGTTGGCATCTAAAGTTTCATTTACATTTATGAAACTGCCGCTCCGAGCCAAGCAGGCGCGGTGCTGCCGGCTCCGTACCCGCGGGCAGGGCTTGCAGCCGAGCACACGGAGGGACACGCTCGGCTCGCGCGTGGCGGCGTGAAGTAGCTGGTATTTACAAAAATCCTGGGAGGCACGCTGTAGCAGACAAGGGAGCGCCTTGGCCGGTTCCAGTTTAAGTATGAAGTCATGCTAGAACAGTAAGCAACCACTACTTACAGTTTTCTAAGTTTTGTTTTACGTGTTGCATTTGCGGAGACGAGAAAGCGTATCTAAGATAAACTAATCAGCAGTTTAGATTTAGAGGGAATTATATAAAGAAGGCATCTTTTCTGTTTGGCAAACAGATTTTCCGGTCTGACCTCGGAGTTTGATGTTTGGAGCGTGTACTTTGCATTAAAGCTCAGGCCATATCTTTGTTTCGTTTCCTTAACACTCAAAAGGAAAGTTTCGCAAAATTGCTGTGGGTCTGACTTTTTCTACTAATATTTCTGAAAATGATGCCGAATAACAAATGCTTGCATACTTGCAGTAGATATACTGTGAGTAAAGTGGAAATACTGACTGACATTTCTGTCTCTTCACAGTGATTCTTTCTCTGTTTGACATCTCACATTAGCTGGGCTATATCTGAAACAGCTCTGTTTGCATTTTTTTGAAAATTGTGGTATTTATGTTACCAAATGTTCTTCAACCAAATTTAATAGAAATGAAAGTGGAGTAGGTTGACTAATCTTTTTATGTATCTTTGTTCAGATAATTTGTATGCAGTTATTAATTGTTACATGTATATGATGGTACCGATAATAAATTTAGTTGAAGGTTACTCTTGCTGGATTTGTCTTTATTAATGGCCTCACAACATTTTGCAGTATGAATTTCTTCTGTATGGATAATGTCAATGGAATAAAAGAATTCTAAACAAGCAATGTATTGGGTAGGATACTGGTGGGTTCTCAGTTAATTGAAGTTCCCAGTTAAAGTATTTCAAACAAGGCAACTGTAGAAATACAGCTATAGATAGTATCATGTGGCATATTTTTAGCATCTGATGCAAGTGTTAAAGTTTAACTCTTTAAACTTTATGCAACTCTTTTAAACTTTATGCAAGTCCTAGAGTTAATGTTAATCACTGGCATTTGGTGAGGGAAGGTACCTGTCTGTTTCCTTGATGAACTGGTGGTATTGGACGATGTTGTGTGCAACCCACCAGTGCTAAAATTTAAACAGCATTTTACCCTCTTAAATACAAAAGTTACCACAGAAAGAAAAAAGAAAATCCTGGAATTTCTGTTAAATGCTCTAGGACACAGCTATTCATTTTTTTCTGTGTTATCTTTTTCCTTCTTGAAAGTAGGGATTTTATGAACTCAGGGTAAAGCAGGTCTCCCTTTTTATAAGGAGCGTTTATTCAGCATGCTTCTATATTGCAGCTGCTGATCATATTTCATAGAGCTGTTAAAGCACTTAAAACCTAAAATTAGGTACTGTCTGGTAGTAAATATTTCAAATCACTCCTTGAAAAACGGGCTTAAAAAAGAGACATTTTGAAATATATCGTTGAGGAAAAGTAATCTTGTGTTGCTTTTACTCAGTGCAATACCAATCTAAATCACTGATTTCAACACAGGGTGCTTTTTCCTTAGGTTTTCTTAATCTCTTGGATTTTTATTGTGATTTTATGCTGGCTTTATTTGATATCATAACCAGCTACTTTGTTCAGGCTGTGTTTACGACGGCAACGCTTGAATTAACAGGTGTCGAATTAACTTCTAACATGCCTATGCTTCTAGTGAGTATTCTTGTGATATTAAGAATTGAAATGTAAGTTTCCTCACTTCCTGTGTGCATGTTTCTGGGTGGCTGTTAGTTGCAGAAGGTGTACACACTTGCTTTTTTCCCAGATTTAGGATGAGTTAATTTACAGATTACTATTTTCAAATTGAGGGGTGGGGTTAGGTTTGTTTTTTAGTTGAGCATAGGAATAGGTTTATTTGCTCGCTAGCTTTCATTTTTGGTACTCTCAGGGTTTGCAGGAAAAATACGAACACAGGGACATCAAATTAACAGACATATGTCCAGCTGGTCAAGTATTTTTAAAGCTTTTTGGAAGTTCACCGCTAAACCAAGTCTGGTGGCAGCAACACTCAGATGTCTTTGTTTTTTTCTTTGTACTTGAGAATCCAATAGCATTTCTGCTATCTAATATATCTGTAATCTTCTTGACATTTTGTGTTAAAAAAACCCAGCATTTATGGTATGCAACTGGAAGAAGAGTGTTGATATTGAGTCACTGAGCAAGAGGTTTATAAGTACGCCTAATATGTGCTATTTTTCTTTTTTGGATTTAAATATTGTGCAAATGTGTGTCCATCTTAACCTTTTTCTGTCATTGAAAAGTGCTAATTGATCTTGCTGACCCTGACATAATAGTATAGTTTGATATTCGAAACCTTTCAGCTTTGGCATGGCCCTTTTATCACCCCTGAGATTTCAGGGCATGGTTCTACTGAAGGCATAAACTGCTACTCTTTAAAAAATTGAATAAAAATGGTTATTAAAAATAAATTATGGTCTTTTAAAGTTAGTAGATGTTTTACCTATCAAAGCCTCAGGATTTACAATATACATTAAAAACTTTCTGCTTTACTTCTATGTATTAGGTGACATTTTAGATGTTGCTGTACAGAAATCAGATTTCTGTGAAATAATTTTTTGGCCAATTCCACACTTCTGTGTTGCAATGTTATTAAATCTGTCATTAAATCAGAAGTGGTTAAAGGAACTTGGACACATTTTGCAGCGCAAAAGCTCAGATAAGAAGAGTGCTTATATATCAAATAAATAATAACATCAAATTGAAAAGGCAATAAAACTCATGTTTTTAGTCCACATTGTAGTTTGCAATGCTGCCAGAAGGATTGCTTTTGGGATGCCTGTAATACAGGACCTTAAAGGCAAAAACTCTTTTACAGCAGTTTGTTCTTTTTGTCTCTAAGCCTGAGAAATGTGTCGAATAGCTGGCTGCCTTTTTGCTTTAATGTTAAACAGTGAAAATTACTTTGATGATTGACCATCCTATACTGAAATGTATCACTGGGCAGTCTCAGTCACAGGATTGTATAGGCTAGTTATCAGGCTTTTGAGCAAAATGTCAAATGCTAATGGCTGTCAGAGGAATACTAAAGTTTAAGCATTTTATTTTCAATTTGTTTAAAATTTCCTTATTTCTTTAAGGGAATATTATAATGACTAGTAATTATCTTCAGAACTTCTCACTCTATACACCAGTGAGACTTTTTTGGTCTTAGGCGGTTAGGCTTGGGTACTACACACTAAAGTTTGAGTTAGGCTGCAATTATCATGGATTTGAAAAGACGTTTGGAGGATTTCTGTGCATAAATTCCTTTGGAGATCTATGTCTTTTTCCTAGAACTAACTAAATAAGCACTGTTACGGTGATTGTTCATTAAGTAGATGTTCGTAGAACTACAGTGGAGGGCAGTTCAGTTGGATGTAATTTAAATGCTGTCTCTGAAGAACTCAGTCTGTCAGGGCTGACTGAATACTCTCTTTGCACTAGGGTTGTGCTGGACTATACAATTTGACCAATTTGGAGCAGAAAATTAGAAAAAAGACCTCCCAAGGCAACCTGAAAAATATTCACATAGAGAAGACTGATTTTTGCATAGTTGTTAACTTTTTACTTATGTATTTAAGTTAGTATGCACTAGATTTTTTGGCAGCATTAAAATTAACTACTATTGTGATGTGACCCAGTACAAGCTCACATTCTCAGAAGGGTAAAAAATTACTGCTGCCTTTTTTTTTTTTTTAATTGGGTAGATCAGCAAATAGCTAGTCTGCTCTTGACATATATATAATTAAACCACAAAAACCTACATTAAAATACCACGAAGGGTCTGATTTAGACCATAAAAGTAAAAGAAATACAGAGCTGAATTTGCAATTTTTCAAATAATTCTCCTCTATGACTGTGTGTATATAACTATTGAAATCAATGCTGGTGCATGAGGTAATTGGAAACTTAACTTGATGTTTTGTGCCAGATCCTTAGCTGTTGCAAATTGGAATAGGAATGCTGAAATTACTGGAGTGGTCTCACATTATGCGAGATGAGTATCTAGTCCTCTATTCTTAGTTCAGTCTGCTTTTTTGGTGGGGTATTGCAATATGTATTGTATGTGCGAAATCACATGCACAGAGAAGTAATCCTGCAATACTTAGGAAAAAAAGAGAGAGTTAAGCATAAATGTCCAAATTATATATTTTTTTCTTCCCTTTCAAGATATTTTTATACTCCTATGGTAGAACTTTTTTTTTGTAGCATTTTATAGATGACCACAGAAATGCCTTTTACAGTAACTGTATTCTTGAAAATGATGCAGTTAGAAATACTGCTAATTGTCTGTATTCTTTTAATTCTGTTAAGGCAACTTTGTTGCGCAAAGAAATGAGTAATCAGGTTGTGCTTATTCAGGGACATTTCATGAATGCCAAACCTATGCAAAGAAAGGCGTGAAGTCCGTTTACCATATTAAATTCCATCTGAATGTTTCTTTTTATTTACTGTAGTGTATTCCCAGAACATCACAGAAAATGAAGTTTATCTTACTCCCAAGAGAGACCAGCTAAACCAGCCTCTGTACACTTCAGTTTATGCATCCTGACATCATGCTGTATGTGAGGTCTTTCTTCCAGCTCTCCCGAGTGTCCCAGCATCGACATGGTTTCACAAAACCAGGCACAGCTCAGGGAGATTATGCACATTTCCTCCACCAAGTTCTAGCAGTGCAACTCGGACTCAACCTAGCATTTCTGTTCTGGTCTTCTTAACACAGAAAACTGGGAAATTGACAACTGATAGGGCTGAATGGTATAGAGGTTTTCACAAATGCAGTGGTTATGTTCTGGGAAAGGGTCTTGAAAATAACATTTCCTGTTGCCCCAAGGCAAGATTTGGGACTGTGGCAGATTTTCCAAATGGGAAGATGAAAGTAGTTTTCCACTCAGCCACCTATTTTTATGTTTATTCTAATCTGGCATGGTAGAAGGATCTAGTATAATGTTCAAATTATTTTTTTTCAAGTTAATTGCTCCTTCAGAGAAGCAATTTTTGTGTTCAAAGCACCATTTGAATCCTGAGCTCACTGTGCAGCGGTATGTCTGGGAGTTACCTGCAACAGGAGGTTTTCAGTTGAAATGACTACATAATGTGTTTCCTAGTCACTTCTGGTAGCTAGTTATCTATGATTCAGCTTGTTTTCCAAATTTCTGATTAAATGATAATCTGATTTTTCCAAGGGCTAGATGAGCAGTCAAATTTTTGGCATAAAACAAATGAAATAGAAGAGTTTGCTCCCTGATAGTTGTGAAACTACCCAGCTTTTTGAGCTCTCACTTAGATCTGCATTGAAGGAAGTCCAGGATTGGAACAGCAGTTTGGGGGATGCTGTCAGATCAGGATTTATTCTGGAATAGTTTGATTGTAAGGTCTGTAGGAAGACATCCAGCATTTTGCTCTGCTTTTGCATCATTATCTAGCGGTATTGGTTCATATAAGCATCAAGCAGTAACCTCATGTGTGACTAACCCTATCTGCAGTCCTACTTATGTCTGTTTCCTGTGGTAGAGGACAGAAAAGCGTGAAGCCGTGGTTCATTTGGTGGCAGCGCTTCTAAAGCAGTCCCTTAACCCGCCTCTGCCGGCCACTCGTTTTAGTTGGAACCGTTCTTGCTGTGGTTCACAAACAGCTGTGCTGGCAACGAGGCAAAGGTCGGAATGAGTGGCAGCGCCCGTGCTGCTGAGCCTGGCAGCGGTGCTGCAGAAATAGCTGCAGAACCACAGTCTCCGTTACCTAATCTGCCACCTCTACTAACTGAAGTGCAGGGTTCAAGTCTGTGGGATAGGTGGAATTTTTCAGAATGAAAACATTGTCTACAAAAATGATCGCTTGATCTTTAATCAAAAGGTTGTGTTGATGCAGGGATTTTTGACTAAAATCGAAGTAGCTGCAAATAATTTGCAGATACATGTGCAAGTTAAAACAATAGGGAAAGTACTGGGGCCTTTGGAGGGGACAGCTATGATTTTCTTGAAGGTAGGCAGGAGTTCAGACGTGATATCAGACAACAGAACTTTTCCAGATCTTTTCACTGCTGTCCAAAATCTGGGCTTGCAGGGAACAGGCAGAGCATAACCCCACTAGAAGTAGGACGTCACTGCCAAGAGCTGCAGCGCTCGTGACAGGCTGCATTCTTTTATCACTATTCCGGGGGAAAGAAGTGCAATAATTTCTCAGAAGTGGCCATTACATAGCTGTCACTGTAGACAAGTGCTTAATTTATGGCAACTATTTTTTAGTAGTCTCCACTGTCACAAAGTATTAACTTACAGGCTATCACATTCCAAATGCTTTTTTTTATGTTGTTCCCATATAACACTGAAATATGCATACTATACTGCATCACGGGTTTATGAACACTCAAGCAAGCCAAACCAGAAATATTATTTTTGATGTGAGTACAAGATTGATTTCCAAAGATAAGTGTAGTGATGTAATAAAGTTCTGTAAGTCTGTCTTGAGTTGACATGACTTTTTGATTAATAAAGTTGAAGGATACAAAATCAACTTGGCGCAAATGAAATGGATTAAACATCAAACTAAAGCATAGATTTCACAAATAGTCACTTGTTAACAAGTCTTTAAAAAGCATGCTATTACAAAGAGTTTTTCATGGGGCAATCATCAAATCAAAACCTATTTATTATTTTACCGGTGACACCAAGATTAGTAAATTCTACAAGAAGTAATACCCTTGATTAGAACAATTGCTGACCTAATAAAAGATATTTTTCTTCTTACAAACTTCCTTATACTTCTGTTGTTAGGCTGTAATGCCTAAAGTATTGCTACTACAAAGACTGAGGGGTGGGTAAATAATGAGGAGCGCAGATTGATGAGAGTAATCTGGCTCGTTGAGCAAACTGAGAGCAAGCAAACAGTATGTACTTCCCTACAAGCCAGCAGTTTATTAAAAAAAAAACCCAAACAAATGGAGGCCATAGCAAACGATAATGATGGTATTGTAGCCAAAAAAAGGAGTACTAACTTAAACTAAGTACTAAGCAGAGTAAGAGGGGTTACATTACCTGTTTAGTTAGTATGGGTGCAGCTACTACTGTAAAGCTGTACCCTCTCTTAGCTTTAGAAAGGAAGTTTGAAAAATTGGAGGTTTCAAATTTAAGACCCGAGGAGTAATTAAACGATTGGAAAATGTTTCTTCCAGGGGATTAACAAATTTTAGTTGACCAAAGGAGAATCTGACATAGTTTGAGCACAGCTAATAAATATCTAAATGGGGAAAAGGAAATATGGTAAAGGATTCACTGTCAAAGCAGTCTTTTTAGTTAAAATCTGAGAATAGCTGTTTTTCACAATTACTTTGTGCGGCACGCTTACTGCTGGCTCAGAGTAAAAGAGATTTGCCTGTAGGATTGCGAGCTTTTCCACAGATGTCACAACATTTCAGTTACCTATGGGGACTGCTGATAGTCCAGGAGCTGAAATGAGTGCAGACAGCTCATGTGAGGATCAGCATAAAAATGTAGATTACACAGGACATCTGGTATAGGGTTTTGCATTTGTGCTGGAAAAAGGTGGTACATGGAAAATTTTCTACTTTTCAGTCATTGTGCTCTGATGGTTTCAGTTTGACTTGCTGGCTGGGGTGCAGCAGTGTTAGGTTTGATGAGTAATAATTGTCATTCTGTTCTGTCAGAAACCACCCGAGCTGCCTGCTGGCACCAGAAGGAGTTCCATATTCTGGGACAGTTCTGCATTCTCACTTTTTGTTTCCCATTGTTCATGGAATGAAAAAATAACACTTTCTCAAATGCAATATTTAGGCAATATTTCTTAACTAAACTGTCAAGTTTAGTTAAGAAAAACATTTCATTTCTTCTACCAAACCAGAACCAAAGTGCTCAGGGGTTTTTTGGGTAGGTTTACTTTGTATTTCTGTCTGACATTAAAAGATGTTCCATTCAAGAATTTCATGTGAGACATTTGGCAGTAAGAGGAATAACAGCTACTGGGCAATGACTCTCACACCTAAAATGGATGGGCATGCTGCAAACTTCCTCCTTCACCAGGATGTTTCTAGTAATCCCAGCGAGTATCTGAACTTCTACAGTAACTCTCATTGCATCCTCATACTGCTGAATATGCTCTTCAAACTGTGGCATGATTTTTAAAGCAAATAGGATCAATAGGTACTGTGCTGTCACAGCTTTCATGAATCCATGTAGTTGGTTTCTTTGCATCAAGTTTTTCAGCCTTGTAAAACTGCTGTTTGCTTTTACTTTGTAGATATGCTCGTTTTTAGGTTCTCCTAAATTCTAGAATGTTTCTGTTTTAGAAATAACCTTTGTTGTTATTTTATGCTAGTTTTGTGTCACAAGGTTTTTGAGGGTTTTTTTTGTGTGTAAAACGTATATTTGACATGTTTTTTGGGAAGAGGGAGAAAGAAATAAATACTATTGTCAAGTTGACAGTGCGTCTTTAAATATTCTGGTTAACCAAGTATAGCCTTTTTCTTTCCATTTTCAATGGCTTGTTTATAAAGAATTGAAATGTTTTATTTGGTTTATTTACAGCTATTATCTACAAAAAAAAGGAGAATAAAATTGTCTCAGAAGTTAACCAAAATACCAAATTATATGTAGTAAAAACCAAAATCCTTCCCCCTAAAAAAAATCTAGTTGTTTAAAACATTGAAATGGCCAGCTAGTAGGAAAACAAAATTTTAATAAAAAAGTTTAAAAGAGTATGCTTCTATCTGTGGCATCTTTGCATTACTTGTTTGGGTTTTTGTTTCTTTTCCCTGTGAACCACCTTTCTTTTCTCTTTATTTTTAGGGAAACACAGTGGGATTCTAGGTTAGACTTGTTTATAAATCGAGGACAGAAACAGTCTCAGCATTTGTTTTATTCATTTCTATCTGGAAAGTTCTGTAATTGATTAATTTGGAATGAGACAGATGAAGTCTGTGTAGCTGTATGCCTTATCTAAGCATGAGTGATGAGGTCTCTCACAGTTGGGAAGCCCCTAAGCATTGGTGGATTTGTAGCTCTGGTCTCAGCAGTTTCACAGCGTGCTGTGCATTGCTAGGATAAGGGAGGTATTGCTGAGTTTGTAATTCTGTATTCTCAAATTCTCAGAGTTAATCCTTCTTATTCATTGCACAGGTATGGGATGGGAGGGGTAGGAAGAGCAGGGGAATTGGTTTTAATTCATATTTGGGTACCTGTAAAGTTGCAAAAGATAAATGCTGCACCCTGTTCTTTCACATGAGATCCAGCGCTTGCAGTTGTTTGCCATTTGGCAGGAAGCCTTTCTGTTTTCCCCTTTTTTTTGTTGTTGCATGATGGTAGTGGGACAGCAGGCAGATCTTGTCATAGATACTTTCAGTTTTTACCTGGTTTACGTACCTAACTGATGCAGGGACATCATGGTCTGTGCTGCTCTGGTTTTTTGTCTTGGTGCCTGCTTTTGACTGGTACCAAATGGTTTTGTGGCAGTGTGACTTGTTTCTAAGTTGGAAGTACCTGATGCAGATTGGGAATACCATCTTAATTTTTCTTGAATAAAATGTCCACAAGTGCTGCACAAGCAACACCACCCTCCAGCAAACTCAGTTCAAGGAAGCAAATTACACTAAACTGACAATTATATGAATATTCATTGAAGACCATGCAGAATTTGCAAGAGTGTGTCTAACAAATGTATAGTGACTTGCATGAAAGTCAGTAATTTGGTCTGAAGTTTGAGGAGTTTTCAGTGTGTTGCGGTTTGGTGGCATGAGCTGTGTCTGTTTTGATTACTGTATTTAATATCTGGCATGAATTCACGTGCTCAGAAAGGAAGATGGAAATAAATTATGTTGCAGTTACAGACATGTAATTTTTCAGGAGAGGGAGAAGGTAGAAGGAAACTAGATGAGCTCCGAACTGTAAATGTGTGGTGGGTGTTGAAGATCCCATACCTGTTCTTGACATGTATCTTAACCCAAGATCTGAAAATGACTGAAAATAACTTGTGTTAGCAGGAACAAACACTACTTCATCTCCAGCAGGGATCGTAGTAAGACTCTAAATCTAACAATGTCTGACATTGCACCTTGAAGCTTATTAACTTCAGAAGCACAGTTTCTATATGCATTAGAATATATACCATATGCCCAGTTTAGACATATGCATGTTCTTATGCACATCCATGCTGGATACGTGCTGGGATGAGGACGCTGAATAGGTCCTGACGGGTGTCCTGCGCAGCCCCCTCCAAGTGGCCAGCACACTGTCACCCAAGTATTTACTGTGAAAATGAGGACTGTTCGTAGAGAAAGCAGATGGGTGGTTCCCTTTGCTTTTCAGCACATCCTGGAAATTCTTCCTGTATTCCTTCCCTGTTTGCAACAGTGTGTGTGGTTAAAATAGGCAGGGTTAAGTTGTGTTAATCTGGGTTAAGTTGTGTGAGTTTTTCTGGGAAATCCCAGCATAATTAAGATTATTCAAAATAAGGAATAATCTGTCTTCTCTATTTAAGCAATGCATCTGCAAATGCAAATCGATGAGGCAGGTGCTCAGCAAAACACAAAACCCAGGGAAGATGATTTCCTTCCATCAGGGCTTGCTGGAAATGCCTGGAGCTAAAATTGGTGGAACATGACCACCAATTGGTCATGTATGGCTTGCTGTCCTCTCCACCACATGCCAAGGTCTCTGGATGAGGAAGGAGCTCGGATTTTTGGATGTCACTAATATAGAATTGGGTCCTGGATGTTCTACAAAGTGTTCCAGAATGCTCTAAGACTTCTCTGAGAGTAAAATGCTCGTCCTCAGCAAGCTAAAAGTGGAGTGCAATCAAACTGATACAAAGACAGCCATATTTAACCCTGTTCCGGATGATGGATTCTTCTTGGAGATCTGTATCCCTGTCTGGCTGACTGGAGGGCCTGAAGCAGTCTCTGAAATACTCTTGGGAAACGTCAAGTTTTTTAAGACTGTTTTTTACCTGTGGGTCCCCAAGCTTCACATTCTGTCTTGAGTTTGTGGAAGTTGCAGCACAGGATCATAGTAGACATCCCATAGAAAATGAAACTGCATTACATTTTCAATCATTTATAAAGCAGTGTGCAGCAGATCCTCAAGTAGTTTATTTTCTTTAACTTATGTGTGTATCTCTGGAAGGAAACACATGTTTCTCCTCATGGTCAAGTCCTGGAAGTTGAAGTTTAAATTTGATGAAGTGTTTTATTCCCCCAGATAAAAATAAATAAATAAAAAATTAGATTTAAATGCATTTGTTGATGAGGAAAGTCAGGAATCCTCCTAATTAAGACATTCTTAGAAAGGTAAAATTTTTATCTGGGAGCATAAAACACTTCATCAGTTTTAAAGCCACATCTGCAAGGAGTGGATAAAGAGGAGAAACAGGCATTTTTCTTCATTCTGGCTTGTCTGTGAGTTTAAGACTTTTAACAACAGTTTTAAAAATATTTAAACCCAGTTAGAAACACTTGCAATATAATAGGGATAAGAGTGCCCTCCCTCCCTCTGTTTTTAATCTGGTTCTCTTGATGGAATAAACTACAAGGTTGAATTGGTAACTGGATTATTGCCTCATAAAACAGCACGAGGTTACTATTATCCTTTAATTTTATATCTTTATTAGGGAGTAATGTTGGTCTTATTTAAATCACTGACTTCTCTAATGGTTTTTCTCCTCTTTTACAAATTTATAAAACTAAACCCTAAAGGATTTGGTCTAAGTGCAATTGGCATAACTGCCATTATAAAAATCTTTGTGTTAGCAGTTGGTTATAATCAGCTGCTTTAACTGGGCTCAGAATGCAGCAGGATTTAGATGTTGATAGGTAGAATAATACTGATAAAATATTATTTCTGAATTTCATTTTAAAAAGCGTCATTTCCAGTAAGAACTTCTGAATTTTGAGGCAGTATGAAGATGAACTTCTTGGAAACTTATAATTTAGCATGTTCATGCAAACAATATATTTAACATATTGTGTATCTCTGCAAAGATTAAAAAAAGCTTGTATTTATCTTGCAATCCATTAAATAACTTCAAAAATTCATGAAAAGTTAGTCTTTTTTTAGAAGGCGACTAATACATGTGACATATTTAATGATGCATTCCAGTGAATACACCCATCTGAATTTTGGGATGCAACACCTGCTGTGGGTAAATCATTGACAGTTCTTAGTAGTAAACTCCTGTTGGATTTGTGTCGTCAGGATGTATTTAAAATATTGATACACTGTTTTTTTGGGAAAAATGTGACACCCATCTGTTGATCTCAGTGTGCTTTGATTAAGCATGCATCAATATGGGAAGAAACATGGGTCTGTCTGTTATGGTATTGAGTAGCTGAGTTATAGTTGAGTTTTATACAGAAAGCGGGGTATCTGTCACCTTCGGGGACCGGCTGACAGAATTACAGCACTTATTATTTGAATGAAAGCCAGGTGCTGACTTTTCAGTCAGTATACTTAGAAACTAGGCAAATAATTTGTTGCATATTTTGTATTTTGACCATTTATTTCCACTGACAATCTTACCAATGCAATAAAGTGAACACACTACAAACTTTTAATTAAAGCAAATTTTATTTTAAGTTATTAATGGAATATTTTAGTATTGGTTGTAAAAATTCAACTCTGTGTTTGCGATTGCTTTCTTTGATTGGGACTGCTGCAGCCAATGCCACTTAGGGCTGCTTTCTCTTAAAATACCTATTGTTCATGGCAGGCTCCTTTCTGAAATTTGCCTATAATGGGTGTTTTAAAGAAGCCTTTCAATTCCCCTTTTAGCTTCGTTGAACAAAGACTCGAGAAGATATTTACAAACACAAGAGTATGGGCTCCACATTGACCAATAACTCATGGGAAGTGATTACAGTTTTGGTGAAGGCATTGTGGGGGAAGATATCGATGTCTCTGAAACTGAGAGGACCCTAAAACCATTTTGAATAAAAGGAATTATTTTCAGGTGTATGATATGGTGAAATACATGCAACATGATTTTCTTGAAATTTGTCTTTTCCTTATGTAACATCATGGCAAAAATTAATGAAATGTGAATGAAAATAATTTTGAAACTTAGGCAAGAGGGAAGAAAGACAGGAGGTGGCAGGAAAAATCGGGGTGAAACTGAAAGCAAGGTAGTTTGGGGCTGTGCATTTGTGTGTGTGTTTCAGAAAATATCTAAAGCAAAATAAAGTTTTTGGAAGGTACATTTGGGGAGTAAGTGGAAGTATGGTAAGTAAGTGTCACTTGAGATTAAGAGAGGCAGTGTTCACAAGACAACGCAGGGCAGTGGATGAGAATATGTAGGTGCCATGACTTGTTCCACGTAGGTTCGATGGCTCCAATTCCTTTCAAATATTCTGCAGGTGCCAATACAGCTGCGCATTGTTTACCTTTGCTTGCATTTATTAGTGCTTTCTGGTCAGAATTTAAAGCAGAGATCCATAATATGTTCATGGTATTGGGCATAGTCCCAGGTAGTTCCTTGTGGTGCCTACTTGATAAACAAATCTGGGTAATGTTGATAAGCAAATCCAGGAAGTTTGGGTTCCTTAATGTATGTGTTTCCGTATTGATTTTTTTTTTTTTAATGTAACATGAGCTTAGATTAATAATATGATTATTGCATATATGAAATATTCCTGTCACTTGTTTTTTGTTCTAAATTATGCAAATTTGCATAACTCCAAAACGGATCTTTTCTGAGAATGGAGATTTTAATATAATCATGTGGCTTTATAGTTAAGGTTATCATGATCATTCACAGGTAGAACTCTTAGAAAATAGAGTTTTCCTATTGAAGATCTCAATATTTGATAAGAATGATTCACCCTATTAGAGAAGTGGTAGACATTGTAGATAATTACGATAATGTCTGTCATTTAGCACTTTGTAGGGACCTGCTTTTTATAAACCACTTTGTGTATTTAATTTAATCCTAAAGGAATTTAATGAACCTAAGAGAGGGAACTTCATGCTGATAATTGCATAATAACCTATTTTTCTGCCAGACACTTAATGGATAAGAGGTTAAGTGTGTATTAAGCAGTTCTGTTCTATAACTGTCTTTCTAATATGTTCTCTCAAGGGTTTTTGTTTGTTGACTACTTAAACAGCTGCCCATATTCAATATTTTAGCTTCTTTATTGGTTTGTTTTCATAGCTTTTTTTTTTTCTTGCAGGAGTCAAAGACAGATTCCTGTTTCTGTTGGTGTATTTTAGATAGTTCCTAAAATAATACTGAAGGTATTGAAGCACTTTAAATGAAATTAGTTTTCAGATGGGAACTTTGTTTCAGGTTTTAGAAAACCACAACCTTAGTTAGGGTATTTGTTTATTGCAGATTTGCCTTAGAAGTGAGGGCCATAGACTAACATGCCATTTTTTGTCTTCTTTTTAAATTTAGACTACTGAGCTGTAAATTGAAAGAAAGGTAATTTCTGCTTGTGGAGGAAAAGAAAGGTGAATAACCTCAATGGAAGACTCTCAGGATCTAAGTGAACAATCAGTAAGTACAAATGTTGCTAAATTTAATGGAATAAATTGAATTCTGTTCAACCAAGTTGTGTGAAAGGATTTTACTGTGGATTTGAAAATTGTGGTAAGATCTGGGGAAATCTTCTGAGCTCCTAGTTTTAAACCTTTTAGTTTGTATGTTAAATGAGTGGTTTTAGTATTTTTTCCTTGTTGAAATGAAGAAGATCTTTGTTATGTAAGATTTTGTGGAACTACAATTGTTGGAGGGATATAATTAAGCTACATTGGAAGAATAAAATTTTACAAATGTGCACAGTGGTATGCCTTGTTCAAATAATTGCATTAAAATGTATATCCATGGTGATCTGTCAGTTTTGCCAAAGCAAGGGTTACCAAAGACACGAACAAAATATTTCATATGGACAAACTGTGACAGATGACATACATTAAGTTTTTCAGCATTCTCTTTGATTTCAAGGGGATTGTGAGAATCAGCAGTCTTATCTCCCTGTTCCATGTCAGAGGGAGATTCTTCTTGTCACTGATGACATTTCTGGGAAAAATGGGGTGGATATTTCTTCTCCTTTTTCCTTTCTTATTTCTCCTTTCCTTTAAGGATGTCATCTCCAGACCTCCTTACCACCAGACTGCAGTTCTGCGGAGACAGCTCCAAGCAAATTCAAAGCTATCTGGGCTTGCCATCCAATGTATTTGCCTTGGTTTTAGCATTTTAATTTTACTGTTTCTTACTGGGCACAATAGGGACACATTTTGCCAGTACTATGATCCCTATGATTCTCAGCTTGGGCTCAGTGTACTAAAGATGAACAAAGGGATTTTGTCTTTCTGTTTCTGACATGTTGGAAGAGGTTATCCATGCAATAAACTAGGTTGAATATATATATTTTTAGAGACTTTTATGGGTAACACAGGTGCAAGGAAGTGGGAAGAGTTGCATGTATTTCTTAAATGTCAGTAATTTTCTTTAATAAGGAGTACTTTGCTCCTGGCTGGTTAGCTCCTATCTGAGACTTTATCTTGGACTAGAGTTTTATTACCGATTTTAAATGGTACAGGACTGGAAAGTCTTAACAGTGTCTTAAGTCCCCATGGTGGCACTACTTGGGACAGCTGCACATATTTATGTATTTAAAGTGTTCCCAACCAAAACTTTAGAGCCTGTAAAAGCTACATGGCTTCATAATTTAATAAAGTTTTATAAAGGTTATAAAATATTAGGCAGAAGTTCATCTCTTACAGTCTGTGAAACAATTTTTCTGTGGACTATTCATGGTGTGGTTATTAATAGAAAGTAGATGAGCCGGTTTAGCTTAGTGCAAAAACATCTTTTCTTAGTAGTTAAAATATTTTTGCAGCACTGGATGCCTGATAAATGCATATTTTGAAGCTATTTTACTACCCCATCATACTATAATCTCTGTAGTATTTCTCATAATTACTACATAGCTTTATGCTAATATGTGAAAATGGTCTGCAGATTGCAAATTGAGGTGAAATCTGTGCTGTGTTGCATATGGAGGTAGGATTTGGTGTCCTTATGCCATGCCACAGAAAATTGTGATTCAAGACAAGTTTATTCTTCTTACTCTTCAGTAAGAGTGTCAAAGCTTGAAGGTAATGGGTGGGAGAGCCATTTCATCACTCCCTTCATCCAGGTGGGCACTGAGACTAAAACCTCACCAAGACATTTAGCACTGTCCTGGGAAAAGGAATTGTGTGAGGCCTGTCTGCCTAGAGCAGGCACTAAGCCTTCATCTCCCAACTTGAAAAGCCATTTCACTGTTATATCTTGGTTAAACTCCTCTCCCAGCCAATTTTCAAAAAAGAAAGTAGCGTCTGTGGCTTACTTCCTTAAAAGCCACAGGGCATGTCTGTGGGCTAGAGATCCCAGGAAGCAGGAGTCTTCAGTGGTTTAAGCTCTAAGAAGGTATCAGATGTATCTGCTTTTAGTGTAGCTGTGGTGTTTTGTACAGGTTAATGTGTTTTATACTGGTTAGCTCTGGGCAGTTTCTGCTCGTCAGGCAGGATTTCTGGTTCTTGACACGTTCAGGGAGCATAAGTACTTCATTCAAACCTCAGGATTTCTCTTTGGGAGCTAAAGTCATAACATCATGAAAACTCATACGCATAAGGATCTATCCTCTGTTGCAAGTATATTAGATTGTGTGAATAAGCATGAGTGCAAGACCTGTGCTCAAACTTGTGCTGGCATCTTGGCTTTGAATAGTTTAGTCCTTGGTTACTTGAAAGACTGTCTTTCTCTGCAGCTGAGACGGGTTAGAAGGTATTTGCTGTTGGATGGAATGTTTGATGGACAATTGAGTTTTCTGAAGAGAAAGATTCCTTTACTGGAATAATTTCCCTGGGCATTCTGTTAAAGAATCTTTCATCCTTGGGAAAAGAAGCCAGGCACAATTCCTTGGTACAGTGAACAAGATTAATTTTAAAGTTTTTATTTAAAGAAAGGATATTATTCTAATTTTTGCCAGTTGATCATCATCCTGATGAGGATGTAGGTGTAGGTGTAGGTTTTATTCTGAGTCTTCTCCTTAAGTTTGAGATCACTATTATTATTTTAACTCAAAAAATGCACTAACAAGAAATGATTGATTCTGTGATTCCTTTCCTGAAAGTATATCAGGTGAATATATTAGGTGAAACTCATATGATCATACCTATGAGCAATTCCACAGCATCCATGTTGCCATATGAGAAATAAATTCTTCCCCGTTTGTCTCAGAGTCATGATCACACACTGTTTCAGAAATCTAAGTGCTCCCCTGCTCTCAGAGCCTCTAAAGAGCTGTTTGACTGAATCGAACAGCTGCTGTTTTCTGACATGCCAGCTTGATTAGATGTAATATATATGCTATTTATTGCATTATGTCAGTAATTTATTTGTTTTTCCTATTTTTGACCAGAAGTCAGTCTACTTGCCTAATTTTTGTACTGTAGAGCCTCTGTACTGAGAAACATGCTGTGCCCCCTTTCCTTTGCCTTCTCCTGTGTGGCAGTGTCGCTGTTACGTCCGAGGCGCACAAAGATAACAACACAGAGTCCAGGCTCGTGAACAAGTGGAAGCCGAAGCTTAAGTGCTTTAATAATTTTCTAACTACTTTTATAGAATAGATCGCAAAAGTGTGTTGAATGGCAATAGGTAATTGGTTCTTTGGCCATCCACCCCTTGAGAGGATTGGCCAAGTCCTAAGATACCTATTCCAAAATATTTTCAAAGTCAAAGCCACAACAATCTTGCAAAACAGCTTGCGGGTGCAAGAAGTTTATAAAACTGTGGCCTTGTTTAAAATAGTTTACATAGGAAAGACAGTCTTCGCACAGAATATTGAGAAAAGGCTGAAGAATTTCTCTACTTCTAGCTTCTTAGCACCTACATGACAGCGTTGGGGGAATCAAGTCTTAATCAAGATCATTGAGTGAGAAAAAGAGTCAGAATCAGAAGGGAGTTTATTATACTTTGTCTTTCCTGTCTTTACTCACAACCGAATAGATAAATAGCTCTATTTTGAAGAACAGCAGGAAAATGATGCAAGTTACTAGCTGATGCAGAGGTGAGCTGGGATCCATCAGGTGCAGCTGAGATCCAGTGGATCCCTGCAGCTGGCATGGAGCAGGGATGAGGCCCATCATGACACTACTTCTAGGGTGGGTGTGTGTCCAAAAAAGCTCCCGACTCTCTTTATATTTCCAGTTCAGATGCACGATATATTTGTACATCCATGCATGGGAAGGAAATTTTCTTTTCATTTATAGGAAGGCTCCAGTTAATAGTATTCTGAGTGAAGAAAGGAAGATACTAAGACATGTATTTCACAGACAGAAGAAAATAACCAAATGGTCCTTTTCATGTTCTGGTGTGAGGTCTGTTACCATGTGCAGGCTGCTACTTACCAAGTGAAAGAATACTGGAAACCACATGAATTGGAGGCTGATGGACAGATGAGGCTAGGTAAAAACATAGTTTTAATAAGTATGTTTGCCATAGACTTCATGCAGCCTAAGTAGAAAAAAAAAATAGAAGATATAATAAAGCACATTAGATTTTTATTTTACAATTACTGCTGTCCTTCAAAAAAAAAAGCTGATTGTTACTGAATTCTAACTAGAATTTTTTGGTTTTTGTTGGTTTTTTTTTTTCGAAAGATGCATATTAAAAGTGCTATTTGTTTTGAAATAGAAGAGGAGGGTATTTTACAGATCTTGTATTTATGAAGAATCTAGCAATAGGAAGACAAAAGTTTTTTAAGACGGAATTGGAGATGCTTATAAAAAAACCAATAATTTTTTAGCACCTAAATAGTCCTCTGGTGTGCCTTGATATAGCAGACACACTTAGGATTTTGAGAACTACAGGTTTACACTCTTTATTTTCTCTCTTTTAGTCATCACTTTCTGTTCAGTCTGTATTAGTAGAAGACGAACGATTTGGCTGCTAACTTGCTAGTTTAGGGTTTCAAAGAGCCTTATTAGAAACTGGTGTAATTTCATCCCCTGGCCCTTTTATATAACAGTGTGCATATTTAGATTACTTCATCTTAACCTAGAATTAAACAATAGATTGCAGTGCTGTGGGACAGGACACTAGCAGATGCGAAGCTAAGCCTGAACGAACAGGTTTTTATTTTTGTGACATTTGGACAGTCATCCCCCTTGCGCCCTGGGTAAGTTATTTGTTTTTTATCAGATTGTACAGACTGTTTTATCTGTTACTTGCATTTATGGCCCACTTGCAGCCGGACAATCCTTGGCAACCTTTTTTGGACAGTGTTGTTTGCCTGGTTTTGTTTTGTTTTAATGTGTGAAGCTGTCAGATGTGATCCCTTTGCAGATCACTTTTCAGCTGCAGCTACTTCTTTGTTGCACAAGCCCTGTACCTGCAGCATTTAACCTTCCCCACCTCTGGGGTGGGCAGCCTGCTAGCATCCCAGGAACTTTGGCTGGAGCTTATTGCAAAGAAATCAAAATTAGTTTGATGGGGTTTTAAAATGTTCTATTTCACTGTTCTGCATTGCAGCATAGCATGTTGTGGTTCCTATCTCTATTATATCAGGATTTGTAGGACTTGGAATATTACAGGCAATTCATCTTCTCTGGTTAGTGATGTTGCTTGAAAGAGATGTCTAGAAGTTACCTGGTCTAGCTTCTGGACATGAAATGCTGGCAGCATGCACAAATACTTCAGTTATGAAAGCAAAGAACATTTAAGATCAGTAGGAGAAGAAATTATGGATTTAGTAAGAAAAAATAATAGTTTCTTTAATGAGTGATTACTTGCTTTTAACTAAAATCAGTCATTGAAGAAAAATGCCGTAACTTCAAATCAGCTGTATTAGAAAGTAATAAAAAACCAGCCTGTCTTTTGGAAGGTTTATTTCAGAGTGTTTTTGAGAGTTGCTTAGGTATTTTAGTGCCTCCTTTTTACAGACACAGAAACTGGCACAGAGAGGTGGCTTGCCACAGAGGATCCAAAGTTATCACCCATTTTGAATTACAGTAGATCAAGAATAAAGTGTAATACCATAATTCCTTGTCTAATAGGAATTTGAGGTAGAAACATCACTGTTGTTCTCTCTTAGCTGCAAGACCTTTACATATGACATAACAACTTCTATGAACACACACTGGTCTTTTTCTCTTTCCTTTGCCCTCTACCACTTCAGCATTCTGTCATTTCTGTACAATAATCCACCAGTGTTAAATTTGAAGGCGCTTTTTTCAAACTGCATTAGTAGTTTTATGTATATTTTATTTCTCACATTTACCAAATGGGACAGACCAAATGAAACAACACTCAGAAGCAATTAATGCGTTTTGACTTGCAGAATAAACGGAGTTGACTTGTGTGTCATATGAATTGCATATCACTGGAGAAACAGTTTGGCATCAAAGATACAAATGTTCATTGTTGGCATACATGTAATAGAAATGTGCATTTTTTTTCTGAGTTAATTAAAATTATGATTTGAAATCACTTTTCTTTAAAAGCTAATTAGGCAATATCTTAAAAATGTATCCAAGAGAATGCGACTGAGTAATATCCATGGCTTGTAAACTTGCAAGATGGGATGAGAAGATGGCAAACAAATACAAATGCTCCTGTCATTGTCACTGGCATGTCTCCTCTGGTTCAGCTCTCTGCCTGTCTCCTGGAAGATGTTGCCATGTCAGTATCACAGGTTTAAATGGAAAGGCACTGTACGGGCTTTATTTAATAACAAGGAAAACCAATAAAAGAAAATGTTCTGCTGTCACATACTGTCCTTGGACTGCTGACAAGGACTGACACATAGCTACTATATAGTTTGTTATGGCTGGTATTTCTGGCTCCAGAGAGGCCCCAGACTAGAATTTTAGGGGTAGAACTACTCGGGAAAATTGCCACTGCCATAAGCTACATGAACTTTCCTCAAGGTAGATGCCATCTTCTGCACAGGGGTCTCCAGAGTTCCTGGAGCATGAAATTTTCTATTGCTGCCCTGATGTTACAGCCCTGATGCTATATGGATATCAGAGGTGACTTCTAGTGTATTATAACAGATAACACCACTAGAAAAAAAAATAGCAAAAACTTGCAGGTGGAAAAAATTCTTCAAGGTCTTCAAGGCCCAAAAACTGGGCCGGCTTAGACCTTTTTGAATCCTCCACAAGGACCTGTTTACCTAAGAAAAGCTTTGTATCTATGCATGTATACATAAGATTTGGAACATATGAGTCAGTCTAATAAAAGTATTAGCTCTCTCTATAAATGGTGCTTTTTTAGAACAAATCTTCAGAATCTGACAGACACATTCCAAGCTCTGCAGATGAAGTTTGGTTGTATGATATGGTGCTTGTCCAAGCATTTAAAATACCAAATTTATAAGTGCTATAATTTTAATTGATTTCAATATTGAATTTTAACTTAGAATTACTCACAAAATTTCCAAAAGTATCCATGTCAGTCCAATTTGTGAATGCAAAATGAAAATACAGGTTTCCTTAGCAGAAGGATTGTACATCAGCTTAGGCTTCTGATTTTGACAGTGTCCAGGTGAAGTTAACATGTTCAGAAATACTTTCTTATTCAGTAAAAAGGGATCAGGTTTTTGTAATGCACACAAAATATTCAACAACATGACAGTAAATCAATCTTCTCTAGCTTTTTCATTTTGCAAGGCTAAAAGCCCAGTGCCTTCATGCCTATTAAATAACTAAGTCTACATTTTCACATGAAAAGCATAGATTACACTGAACATACATTTGGTTTATACTCATTTAATTATTGTAAAAAGTCCAGATGCAGCAGTGTGCTGAAGAATGTGTGGGACTTAGGGGATGTGATTAAGCCTACTTAAATCAATGGGATTTTTCATGTGCTTTAAGTTAGGCAAGTGCTTAAGTACTTTTCTAGAAAAGACTTGGAAATACAGTACAAAATAAAAGCAATAATTTCAGAAATATTTTACTGGCAAATACATCTGAATGATTTGTGGCTATGGCTAATATTTATTCAGCGTCATGTAACAGTCATGGTTTCTTTCTTCTCCTTATAGTAACTTTTATCTGAGCTCTACCTCAGAATCCAAGTGGTTGACTTGCAACTCAACTTGTATTAAAAAAGAGAAGAATGACAGGGAGGAATGTTAAATAATTTTTAAATAATAAAATGGCACTAGGCAAAGAATCTAATTTCATATTTTATAAAGTATGTCTTAAACACATTGGGCACATGCAGACCCATTAAACCACACTCACATCCTTATCCTCTTTTATATTAGGTTAAATCTTTAGCAATGTGAAGGAGAAGTTAAAAACATTGAAATGTTTTGACTACAGTGAGTGGAAAGAGTTTTGCCATAATTTAACTTAAGGCAGAATTTGTCCCAGAGGATCCCCTTGGGATAACAATGTGAAACTCATATTGTTTATTTCTTTATTTAGCAATTCGTTAAATAATTCATTTTAAGATTTGTTCATGCTCCTCCATGCTCTTGAAAGCAACACCTGGTGCTCTATGGGAATATTGTCACAGTAGAATGCTTTGCCTCATGTCAGCACTTGGACTTCAGCAGTGATCATGCTTTAGTCAAAGAGGTCACCAACCCAAATATGAAGCAGCTTGCATCTGAGAGACCCAGAGTTTTGTGTTGGAGTGTTATAAAGGCAAGCTCTAGCTGAGAAACTAAGAAACTAAGCGACGACTGAACAAACCCTCTCTTAAATGCGGCAGCAAATCTAGTTTATCACATCTCTCCCTTTCTTTTTCTGTGTATGTTAACAGCAGAAGAATAAAAGTTAACTGACCATGATTTTTTTGATCTTTTGGTTTGGTTTGGTTTGGGTTGGTTTGGGTTTGGTACTGGGAGTTGTGACTAATGGGATTTCTGTCATGAGAAAGAGCATCTTTTATAGTGCAGGTCTTTAGTGGTTCCTGTTTTTGTGAAACCATACTTGGCTTTAAATTTTAGTCTTCGGTCTTGGGCCACATGAAATTTTTCTTTATGTGATCCAGTCAAAGTATACAAGAGAAGGAGCTAAAGCAAACATAATTTATTTCTGAAATGAAAAGGAATGTTTTTCTTATTTCAGTCAGCAATGCTGTTAAAAAATTATACAGGTTTTCAAGTTTGTTTGTCATGCAGTCACCTTCCCTGTGGGACTACTCATGGCTTGTAGTGAAATGTGTTGGGCCGCCACCTGAGCATTTTGGGGATTTACATAGTAAAAGCCCACAGCCTGGGAGCCTTGTGTTGCCGGACATGGCAGTGTAGATACTAAATTCCATCCATTAAAAGATCAATTTATGCTTGTAGTTCAAAACCCAGTAATCAGTTCTTTGACTGTTTTTCAGGTATTGTTTTTACTGACTCTGAGCAAATAGGATTTGTGCATTTACGCGTCCAGATAGGATCAAGTGTGAGAAAGAACTTGCTCACTAAATGGTGATCCTCATAGTGGCTCTCAAGCAGTTAGGAAGACCTTTTCTTGCTCTTTTTTCCACCCATTCAAAGATTCATACTCTGTTAAAATTCTTCCAGCAGCTTGTGCCTTCAATGCAGCACATTGCTTTCCCAGCAATTCAGGCCTTTGCTTGGGTAGAATGGGCTGTCATTTCCTCTCCTCCTTTTTAGTTTGTTTTCTTTCAGTTGTGAAATAAACCTGATAGTATGACAATTTTTGAAACAGTGAAATTAAATTAATTCCATAATGAAATGTGGGGAATATTTCTGTAATTCAGTGGGTTTTACCATCAGAGTGAGCAATGTGTTCTATAGTTAATGGTTAGTTACATTGGTATCCTACTTCAACGACCATTAAATGCATTTATATAAACAGCCTGGCCCTGAGAGGCCCTGATGCACTTGGGGCATCCGAGCTTCACGTGCTTATTCTTGCTTATCCTGGTTGCCATGGACTGTTCCAGGATGCTTTTAATTTCATGAACCGGACTCACTCAGCCTTCCCTGCACTGGACACAGGAGCCTCTGTTCTCAGGGAAGTCCAGCACACAGGAAGAGCGGATGCTGTGCACAGTCAGTCAGATGCTGTATACAGGGGTATAAGTGTTCAGGAGCTTGAATCCAGCTACAGTTTCCCCTTACATACATTTAATCAGTTTCTAATACACACACTGAGCTACTGGTTATCAGCTTCCATTACATATTTATTATCTACTTTTCAAGAGATTAGTTACTCAGGCTAAGCTCAAGTCATTAGCACATTCACAAGTTCAGCTTATGCTAAATAATCTTTAGAGCTGCATTTGTTTATGTCTTTCTGTATGTACTTTTTCTTCCAGGTAGTAATAGTGGTCGTGGTGGTACTGGAGCTTTGGTGGGCTGCAGACATGCAGATATCCTGCTGTTTATCCTGTGATCTACCTGCTTGTCTGTCATGTTCTCAAATTCATTGCCCAGGTTAAACAGCTTTGATAATGAGTTTTCATGGGTTTTTACCCCATCAGTGTAAAACTAATGGTTAACCTGTAGCCTCTGTAATGCAGCACCTGCATCTAGAAGTTTCATAAAAATGAGACTAATTTTATCCGCTCATCCCATAGCTTTGAAGGTGGAAAAGTGAGTTTGTCATTTCAAATGGAATGTTTATTAATAACTGTAGTAAATGATAACTTAAACCATACTCCTTGAGGCATCACAAGTGAAAATCATAGGCTTTCAAGAAGCTGATACCATATTGCATTTCATGCATAACTTGCTTTTAAGTCAAGTAATCTAGAGTTTAATTAATTGGAGGAAAACTATACATTTTCCTTGCAAGATAGTCTGAAGGTAACTGCGAATTGAAAGTAGAAGTAGTCTTTGTAGGATCAAGGGCAGTTATGTGATGCATGGCTGATTGTTCATAAACTTTTCCATTCTTTCTTCTTAATACTAGAGTTCAGTAGTACTCAATTCTGATAAAAGCAAATACATAAAGAGTTAACATTGACCTGAACTTTCAAGGCTGAAATAATACCTAATTTTGAATTAAACAGGGTAGAATTAGCTAGTATTTTGAGAACCTTATACTGAACTATTTACTGAAAATCTCTCAGTTCGTGTAATTTAAACTGTATTTTACAATATGTCTGTGGAAGTAGATGTGTTGCAATAATAATGATACACTTCATCTGCTTTTCTGACGGTGCTGGATATCTTCTGTTTTTGAGATTTACCATACAAAGAGTTCTGTTGAAAGTTCTGATGTTGAGCTGTGATAAGTAAGGCTGAGTGAATGCGTAACAAGACATCCTATCAAATATGATAGGGTTTGAAGAAGTGACTTAATTGTTTCCAGTTGATAGTCTACTGATCTGCTTTGTATTTTTATCTAAATGCCTGTGTATTGATGAAAGAAGATGTAGAATTAGAATATTGGCATTTGGAAAATTTTGTAGCAATGCAGCTGTAGTTAAGCGGTTACGATTACAAAAATTGAATACATATTTAGAGCCTGATTCCAACATAGTTATGCAGCTGTAAAATTCACCTATTGTTGAAAACCTATCAGTAGGGTATCAAGCAGAGCTACTGTCCAAAAAGCTTATGTCAGCACTTAAAAAGAGTAGGAGGAAAAAAAAGAAGAATGTTTAGAGTGTGCTAATCGCTACTTTCAAGTTCTGTGGTGTATGGGAAATTGTGTATTTTTTCAGACAAGGAAATCCTGATGCGGTCAACGCGCTAAAATATAGAATGATAAAAACCAGACTGTAATGGTCAGCAAGCTTGTACTACATGCTCCTTAATGGGTGAATGAATTTCCCATGCCTACTGTGCAGGTTAAAAAGACCGTTGTAAAATTTTATGTCTACATTGATTTCCATTTGTAACTGGTCAATAATATTCAGTCAATACTACAGATATGACCTGATTGTGAATAATGCTGCAAAATTCAACAAGTTTACCTGTAAGAGTATGGAGCTGAGAAATAACTGTAATTATCCCAGCGGCAGCGCTCTCTGGTTTCACCAGATGCGCACTGAAGAGGAAGAATGCCAGATGGTTGTGAAAGGGCTGGAGCCTGGCTTCTTTAAAATCACCAGTTACAGAATACATCTGGCATATGCCAAGAGCAGGAGCTGACCAGCTAGTTGTCCTCTGATTTCCAGCAGTCTCAAGAGACATTCTTGAGGCCTTGAGTGAATACGTGATGCAGTGCCTAACCAGGAACACTGTAGCATTTCAAAACATCTGAAATTTTTAGCTGAGTGCTTCACAGCTCTCAGAAATTATACTTGCTGATAGCATGGTTTCAGAAAAAGATAAGAAAAAATGTCAACGTCTGTAATACCTACCTCAGTTCTTTTGGAAAATTTACATTTTCGCGGAAGAAACTATCAGTGTATACATAGGAAGGCATGGGTTATGGGTGATTTTCTTGCAAATTTTTAGTGCTGAAAGGGAGCAAAAGATGGAAAATAGCATCCATGGGTAAAAAAGTAACCAACTGTGTAAATGATGACTGTGAGGATACTTTGACCAAGTATATATGGTAATGTAGAAAAGTGAAATGCAGCAATGCTGCCTGCTGGGGTGAATAATAGAGACAAAGCTCCTTGGCTGTTGGTTTCACTAAGCCACTGTGTTTGCTTTTCATTTTTTATACTTTTCAGTGCTTCTGCTGTAGCAAAACATCAAAGTGCCATGACTGAGTAATACTTGAAAAATGAAATGAATGTCATCCAGGGGAGGCTCATGGAACATCATCTGATATTTGGAGCTAACTTTGTCTGCTCCTAGTATTCACTTATCCTTTACTGCTAGCTCCTGGTAGAAAATGGGAGAATCAGTCCCTGTTATTTTGCTACTGCTCAGTGGCAGCTTTTGAGCTTAATCTTAGGAAAAAAATATAGCTCAGAAATTCAGACCATTATAAAAGTCTTGAAGCTCATTAGATGCACAGATGTGTTAGCATATGCAGAGGAAATTTCCAACTGTTTAATCTTTATTTTAGATTGGGGTTTGTTTCATATCTTTCCTTGTGTCTCTCTCAGGGGAGCATAAATATTTGGGGTTAGAAAACGGTCTTTAGCAGATGCCGCAGTGCAAAGCAGGCAGCAAAGGTTTGTGTGTAAATTTGTGTAAATAAGGGGGTTTTATGAAGGTGATAAAGACCTCTGCAGTAATCTTTTCTCTGTTACAAATATTGCTACAGAGATGAGGCCTTTGCATTTGGCTACATAGAGAGGTTTCTGTCATGTGTAGACCAAAGAAGTCCCTGCCTTTGTCTTCCACTTCTTGGTCTACAGTAACTTCTGTCCAGCTGGGGGAAAAGACTGCACAGTCTTCTTATCTATAAATGTTAGTAATGTCACCTGGTAAGTTTGCACGTGGGATTTTTCTGCTTTTCCAGAAGAAAATGCCTGCATTCAAATTAGAGAAGTCCAATGAGTGATTTACCCAAGCCCAGACTAAGGTAGGCTTGTGAGTTTGAAGACATGAACTCCACTAGTATTTGGCTTTATTCCCAGAGCTTCACGTTTAACATCGTATGGTGCATACTGGGAAGTTATGATGCCCTGTAAGTCAGAGATTTAATGATGTCACATTAAAGGGGGAAACAGAGAAAAGATCCATCTTAGAAACCAAGAGAAGCTGTAGCAGCCTTCCATATGGAAAGCAAATGATGGAATAAATCATTCTTGCATTCCTGGAACAGACAGGACTATTCTGCATTAATAAAAATGAATTAAAAAGTGCAATAATGGTATTGTGCAGTGTGTAGTACCTGGCACTGTTGTTCACCCGATGGATACATAACTAGGTAGATGTCATGTGGGCTTCCAATCATCCTTCAACTTTTTTCTGCTTTGTGTACTTCTCTTAGTTGCTTGAAGAAAGCTATTAATACACATTACTCTAATGACAGTATGCACTAGAACACAAGAGATTACCACTGTGCTTTCTCCATTCAGTACCCACAGAAGGGAGGTATGGCAAAAAAGATGTGCCTTTTTGGTGCACAGAAGTAGAAATCATTGTGGCACAATTAGCATTACAGGGTTCTGGTTTAGGTGCTATAACAAGAAAGCGTGGAAAATATGTGTCTACTCCACCCAACCATCTTTGTATCCCCTTCTACCTCCATAACATATAAAGAAACACACTTTTCATGCTTGCTGTCAGTGTAAACATTTTAATCTATAAAATTTAGTGGAAATGGTTTGTAGATTATTTTTATTAATTGGTTTTAACATCTGTTATATCTCCAAGAAAAAAAGGCTCTGTTTAAATACTGAAGTATGTTAATATTTTAAATATTAAATTTTGATAAGCCACTAAACATCTGCTAATTTGGTTGAAAATTCTTGGCTACCAAAATAACAGTAAACAAAGAAACAAAATACATGGTAACCAAAACAAACCCTACAGATCCTTCACTGTATTATGCAGTGGAATTAACAAATGTGTACATTTTATGCGCCAGTGTTTTGTAGTTCATACTGGAAATATTTGTCATTCGAGCAAATTCAACCTGAGGATGAGAGAAAATCTGGCAAGTTTTTGGAGATTTAATGAAGCATAATTGAATTGCAATAGCGTGTGTGCCCAGCATGTATCTGTAAATTCTTGCTAGTAAGAGAAATTGTATTTCGGCTAGTAAGAGAAATTGGTGCAAAGAATGAGCTGGAGTGAATAATGAGGAAAAACAAAAATCCAGGCCAGAGTGTTTGCAATTAGAATGGCTGTAGGATGTGATGGGCTTTGAAGACTGCAGAAGAAAACAATGTCTAATAGAGTAACTATTAGACTATAGTCTTCATACTCAGAGCAGAAGGACTTCTGCATCCTTATCTGCCATACTGAAAGCCCACAGCAAAGAAACTGCTGCATGACTGCATGGGTTTGTGACTTGATACGTGACCCTTTAGAGATCCATCAGTGATTGTCGCATGATGATAAGTAAAGCCTTCGGAAACTCTTAAGTCAGACTATGGTAGCAATGCATGAATTGGTACACAACTTGCAGCCCTCTGCTACTTCTGTCCTACCTACTTGTCATGTTGCTGTGACTTGAAAAGAGCCTTGCTTCTCTCCCTGAAGTACATCTGCAGCCCTGGTATTATGCTCAGGTTGTACACCCCTTTCCATTACATAGAGTTGGGTTGGCTGTCAGGATCTCCGTTCATGAAGGCTGCCTATTCAAAGACTGTTCTGTTGGTTTAGTTGCATGATGTCATGATTTGGTAAGTGTAACTAGAAAATAACATCTCGTTACTGTGGCTTTCAATCTTTCAAGATTAATTTGAAGAAGTATGCTTAATAACACTGCAATTGAATTGTACAAAACCCTCTGCATTTTAATCGATGGACTGATTGCAAAAATATATTAGTTATGTTGTGAGAGTTTGTGTAGCTTCTGGTTTGTAAATTACAAAGTTTAGAGTATCCAGTACTTAATAAAATTTCTGCTGTTTTTAAGTGTTAATAAAAATTGCCAAGGAATGAAACTGCAGCATAAATTAAAATTATATTTCTCTTGCATTGAAGGAGATTCCAAATCTATCCTTTATCTCTTTGATCAAAACTTTTCTGGGCAGCAGCATATTTTTAAATTTTGTGGCTCTCAGTGTCAAGTTTTGAATGGTTCTGCTGTTACATACTTTTATTCAGCTTAAAATTATTTTTTAGTGATAGAAAGTCAGTGTGAACTAAGTGAAAAAGGTATCCCTTTTTATCAAAACAGTTGTTTGAAACTAAATGAGGGGTCTGGTATTCCCATACGTAGGCATAATTACCATTCTAAAACTTGTGTTTCCCCAGTGCAGACCGCAGGGTTTTCCTGCTGGCTTATAATCACATGCAGATATGACAGCATATCTAAACTTGGCATTTTTCAGACCTTGCCAGTGGCTCTTAATCCATCTGGCCCCTTGTGTGTCCACGGTCAGCTTCCTGCTTTGTCCGAAGCAGCTGCTGAGCAACTTCACTTGCTGGTGGCCACCTTCTTTTCCAGCTTTGGATTTCTCAGAGAGCAACGTTGAAAGGAAGGCAAAATGCAAAGTTTTTGCTCTGTACCGCTGCTAGTGAAAAAGGAATTATCTTCTTGAAGGCATCTTTCCTACTGCTTGATCAACACATCCAGAGTTCTTTCCTCTTTTGCCTCCCTGTTTGTGCTGGCTCTAACTGGGTGTGCATCAGTAGATCCAAAGCATGTGACAAACAGCTCTTTGGCCAGCAGCCATTTAACCCCATTATAGCAATGTGCCCAAAGATGTCCATCTGCTGAAAAATTAAATAATGTGAGCAAAAGGTGCTCTGCATCTCTTTCAGCACTTTCTGCAGTGGATTAGGCACGTGAGATACCAAATGGGTCCTGGGATCTGATTATACTCAGGTCTCCTTTTGGCCACGCTGCATTTTACAGAGTAGTATGCTCAGCTGTTCTATGTTTTAAGCAGTGCATCATATCTTAAAAATATAAAGGTACATAAATGAAAGCTTATGCTGTGCAGCTAAGTTCTCAGTTGCTTTTACTCATGCATTTTATGTCTGTTATACCCATTTCCTATGGTACTGTGGACCTGATTCAGAAAAGTATATAAGCATGTGCTTAATTAAGTGCTTTCCTGAATAGGTATGCTTTTCTGAATTGGAGCCCATGAGTAACTGGCATGTGGGCTGTAATCTCCCACCTGGGACATTCTGGGGGTGGATATTAGAAGACAAACCAGGTTTTTTCTGCTGTTCCTGCTTTCTGGAAGTCTCCTACTCTAGATGATTTCAGTTTTTGGTAAAGTGCATTCATCTGTGAGCTGAATCAGGCTTTATATTTATGGTATTCATAATTTAAATCCCTTTGTTTTGAATAAATACAGGTTGTAATTGATAGAAAGTATATTTGCATTTCATGTTAGAAAGTTAGATGCCATGGATACTCTTAAAAGAATTTAAAGAAATCTTTCTTCTTAATCTGGAAACCACTTTCATAGCCTTGGTTTTGGTATTTAGTACGGTTTAGGGGTTTTTTTTACAACAAAATTAATTTAGTTATTTCGAAGATCATGTGATCGATTGCCCAAAGTGTGTTCTTTGGCAGAGATCCAGATTCTTGTTCTCTTTTGGAAGTGTTACAGCTGCAATAAATTTGATTTCGCCCTTGATAATTTCTATAATGTGTAGTAATAATGTATTGCTGATTTAGTGTTGTTGCCTTTCTACTAAGGAAAAAAGTTCACAAATCACAAAATCGCAAATGTTATTACATTTAATGTGCTTAAATAGTTGTATATACATGAAATTCAAATATGCTTCAAGATTTCTTTGGTGTCTAGTTTTGGGAGGTTATTCTGATAACATAAACTCTGCATTTTGTGTGTTAGTTGTCACTTCTGAGAATTCTGGTAGGTTCCACTGTTTCCTTTGAGGTCTCTGTTGAGTACTTAATAGAAAAAATGCAGAATAATCAGGAAGATTTGTCTCTATGTTCATGAAACACAAATATTCTTTATACTTGGCAGTGCAGTAGAATACTACAAAGTACATATATCGAAAAGGATCTTTAGATGAGTGGGGAAAAGTGTTGGCTTTTTATTTTGGTAAGTAATTTAACTTCTTTTAAATTTTTTTTTATTTTTGTTTTTGGTAGAGCTGTTCTGTGGTCTTGGTGAGGTTATGCTCATTTCATAGTTGTACCATTTCTTCCAATTTGCTGTTCTGTTGCATAACTAACAACCTATTGCATTGCTCGGACAGACACAACATTGTAAGCTTATTTTTTCTTTTGCCTGGAAGAATGCTTAATACTTTATAAACTTTGCTAAAGGGATTGTCTTAGGAGGGAAACTTAGCCTGGGAGCAGAGGGGAAGACTACAAAAAGGCGAGTGACCAAACCACCCCTCCCAGGTCCCGGTGTTCCCTGTAGTAATGTGGGACTTTCTCCATGAAAGCTGGTAGTACTTGCTGGTTGAATGTTACCACCTTTGTGTTTAGTCTCATTAAAGAAAGTTTTTGGCAGATAAAATGGATTATGTGCTTCCCCTAGTTAGCAGTTGTTAATGTATGGGTTTGGACACTGCTTCGCAGCCCTGTGGAAAACAGGTTGTTCAAAGGCTTGACACAGTCACTGGGGCTCCTGCCATGCCCATGTGCCACGCCTTTGTGGTCATTGGCCTTTCTTTGCATATTTAAACCTGTCCCCTTCTACAGACCCCTGTTTGTAGCTCATGTACCTGGTAGCAAAGAAAGAGCTTTGGATTCCTCCCTTTCCATGGTATTTCTACCTGCTACCTGTTTCACAGCTTTTTAGGAGGAAGTATTTGTAGAGAAGATGCAGTTTCCTTATACAACCTTTAGGGCATATGATGCTGTGGTCACACTGGAGCAGTAGCCTCATTTTTGTAACCCTTGAGGTGCAAGAGCTACGAAATTTGAAGATGATCATGAGACATTATAAGTCAACATAACCAGGAAAAATAATGATATCCTCTCAGGAAGATGACACCTCTGTGGCTTCTGTTTCACCCATTTTTTTTTTTATTTCCCTCTTCTGTAAATCGAAAAACAAGGCAAAAGGCATTAAACAACCTTTCAAGGGCATCTTTCCTCAGCTGCCCATTCAACCCTACAGGTTTTGCGAAACCAGAACTTTCCTTTGCTTCATTAGCTGCAAAGGAAGGTCCTTCTTTCCTTTGTTGTTCAGAGCACATTTTAAATAATTTAATAAGCACAAGTGATTAAGGCATTAAGAATTAACATAGCTTCAGAATGAGACTGTGGTAATGGAGAAGCATTGCCCAAGTTCCCAGCTGAGCAGAAAATGGGGAAAAGCCTTACCTAGTCACCTAACTCCTGTAAAACTGGGAAGGGATTAATGGAAAGAACCTGACTCAAAACCACAGTTTTTAGGAAAAAAAATTCAGAACGGTACTTCTTGAATTAAATTTTCATGTTCACTCCTCTGTGAGTTCATCCTTAGAAAGCAGAACATATTTTTGGCAGCGTATATTTTTCTAGAAAATTCTAAAATAAAAGTATCAGTCCTTACTTTTTCAAGATTTGGGTCATCAGTGTCACCCTGACATACTTTCAGCTCTTCATTAATAAATAAGTTCTTTGAATCTTCACAGAACATTGCTAAGTAAGTAATAGAAAGACTGTTAATGAAAATGCTGGTTTTACTATTCTATGGATGCAAGAAGAAATTACTCTGAGGGGAAAATATTTACATCAAAATGTAGATGAATAATTGTTTCAGTTTGTATCCAGTGAATGCAGAGCTGCATTCTGTCTGTAACACTGAATGTCAAAACAAATAACTACTAATTTCTTGGCCTGCTGATGAACGGAGGTAATTTGAACAGTTCTATGAAGATATAATTTGTGCTAAAATAACTTATTTGCTGAATTGCTAAACTTCAGGAAAGTCACTCAAAGAAAAACTGATGAGAAGGCGCTCTATTTTTAGGCGTGGTCCCATAACTATATATAGTATAAAATAAAATTACTCACAGGGATACAAAATCAAAAGGAATCATAATCAATATCCATAGGAGATGGAAAACTCCCAAGAGGTGAAATAAGCTTTCCTTTTTTAAACAGAGCTTTGAAGACTTAGCAGAATTACAGAAGCAAATTCATCCCCTTCCTTTTCCAGGCTTTTTGCTCTTCCTCTTCCACCCCTGTTCTTTCTAATTCATGACTCTGGCAGTATATTGGTGGAAACTAATTATGTATCTCATTTCTGTGAGAGCATTGTTTCCTGTCACTGGTGAGCATTGGTCTCTTGCCTCAAAGGGCTAGTGGGAGGTCCTATGGCAGGGCGGTTGGAACTAGATGTTCTTTAAGTTCCCTTCCAACCCAAACCATTCTGTAATTCTATGACTCTAAAGGGAATAAGGACAGGGAATGCCTAACAAACCCAAATCATTTCAAGTAAAGCAACCAAGCATCAGCTGCTGTTGTCCTTGTCTGACTGGTCCAAGAATTCTCTCAGGTGTGTTGTCTGAAATGCGGCATCTCTCTTCCTTTGGATTTTCCTAATAGTATAAAATGGTTTCTGTGCAAGAGACAGCAGTAGCTGCAATTACCTATTTGAAGGCAGGGTGCTGTGGGCTCCGTAGTTCTTCTCCCTGTGTCTTTGCATGCTTTCTGCTTATGTTTGGTTGCATTCATTCCTTGCTGGAGAAAAGGCTTTTCCATCAGAAAAACACAAGTACAGATAGAATCAAGAGTGAATGGGGTATGTAAGGGAGAAAACAAATTCAGCTCTATTCCACTTTACAGAGTGTAATTTCTGATATGCCATTATACTAATGATGTCCACCCATTTTGATCCACTATAATATGGAATTGACTGAATTAATAGTTGCTGCTCTCTTAAACCACCAGTACAGAGTTCTGGAGACGGTGGGAAACCATCATGCAGGCTCAAATAAATGGGATTAATGCACTTTCCCCTAACTGTACAGAAGTAGGTTGGTGTTTAAGTAAAACTTAAACAACTTTAAAACTCCCTGATAACGCCTCAAAATGTTTTCTTAGTTTAGTGTAAGGTTACCACAGGGAGCCCTCTATAATTCTTCAAGAAAATAGGATGACATATCTCTGAGCCCGCAACTATACATCACATTTTCATTTCTTTTTCCTGCTGTGCCAGAGGACAGCCAGAAGGTATGTAGTCTGGCGAGTACAAAAGTACAAAAATGCTTTGCCAAAGGCTTCTTTAAGAAAGAGAAGAAAGAATATAATTTTATCTGCTCACTACTACCTTTTCTTACAAGCACAATAAGATGTAGAAAATCACTTCTCCCTGTGTATTACCTTTATTTGAAAATACTCTGTAACAGATTTTTTTATCTGGCTTTGATGTCAATCCAGAATGTCAGTTGAATTTTGCCTTTATTTTTCTCCTTTGTAATGACACTTTTTCCGAAGAGTTACCTCTTGAAACAACTGGGCATGCCTGCACCACGCAGCGGTACAAAGCAGGAGTACATGGTGGTGTCTGTGGTAGTTAAAAGACTGGAAGCAACGTGCTGAGCCCTGCCTGGTAGGATGTGTGGAAAGGTAGATAGAGTGCGAAAATGGAGACACGAAGAAGCAGTTTTAACTGCTTTAAACACTTTAATTGTGGTGAAAATCCTAGAAATGGTATGTTATATTTTTTCTATGAAGCTGGTAATAACTACTAATAAAATTCTCAATAAAAATATAGAAACCAGAAGAACAATTAAGTGGGATTTTTTTTTCCCCTCTCAATTTTCAGATGAATAGAGCCATGGAATTTCAGAAAATAAAGACATATCTGCCCCCCCGCCCCTTTTTTGGGGGGGGGGAGGGGTAGTATTTTCAGCAGAAAAATTGTAATTTTGAAAAAGAGATACGAATTATAATGCTCAAGATTTGATGGTGATGATAATATTTGATGAGCTATTAAATGAAAATGTAAGGGAAACCAGTGCTTCAGAATAACTAGAATGTAGCTCTAGGAAAAGAAGATGCATGCAGCGGAGCCATGGGACTGACAAAAATAAACAGCGACTTTCTGTCTTTCCCATTTTAAGCAGTAGTTTGTTGCTGAGAATCTAGTCAAAAGGTGTTGAAGGACTGATGTATTAATTTTGCAAATGGTAAGAGAGTGATAGAACAGATTTTTAGAACATAGGAGTTTGTTTCTGTGATCTTTGAATAAACATTTTGTATGACTGCTTTAAAAATTCATACAGATATTAAATGATTTATAAGATATTATATATATATACAAATATACATATACATCTATATATATAAGCAGTTTCCAAAGCTGCACAGTAGTACTGTAATTTCCCTTTTACTTTTTTTAATAAGGAGAAGCAGAGCAGTTGAATGTTCTCTACAGTTTTGATAAGGAAAAAAGCAGACTCTTGATATTTGTAAGAATGCTAAAGATGCACCATTCTGTGATGCTCCGTGGAGATAAACGAAGAGAGTTTTATCCATTTTTCAATTTTAGACATTTCTGGCTTTGTGCAGAATAAGAGAGACAACATCAAGAAGAATAATACCTATTAAGCAGGGTTTTTGAGCAGTGCAATTTTTGATGTTGGCAGGTACTCACTTTTGCATAAAAGCCATCAGAAGGCTCCAAAGGAGGGCAACAAAGACAGTAGAGGGCCTTGAGGGGAAGCTGTATGAGGAGCAGCTGAGGTCACTTGGTCTGTTCAGCCTCGAGAAGAGGAGACTGAGGGGAGACCTCATTGCAGTCACAACTTCCTTGTGAGGGGAAGAGGAAGGGCAGACACTGATCTCTTCTCTGTGGTGCCCAGTGACAGGACCCGAGGGAATGGCTGAGGTTGTATCAGGGGAGATTTAGGTTGGGTATCAGGAAAAGATTTTACTCACGGAGATTGGTTGGACACTGGAACAGGCTCCCAGGGAAGTGGTCACAGAACCAAGCCTGACAGAGTTCAAGAAGCATTTGGACAATGCTCTCAAGCACGTGGTGTGACTCTTGGTGTAGTTCTGTGCAGGGCTAGAACCACACCAAGATGATCCTTGGTGATCTCTTCCAACTCAGGATATTCTATGATTCTATGGCTTCATGGGGCATAAGGCATTGAGGTCCTTGAGGGATATATCTGTATGTGCATCCATCTGTGAGATGTTTTTCATTCCTCTGGGACATGAGAATTGAACATCCGTTATGATAAATTTCTTGCTGCATATCAGTCAGACTGAGAACTTAAATACGTTTATATCTATTGCAAATTGTCTCGTTACTATTTTATTGGAGTACACTATCCTAGTCATAAAAAAAAAGAGGCCACTCTTCCCTAGGCACCTAACTGGACCAGCTGGCTTATAGCTGAGAAGCCAAGCCACAAAGCAGTGGATCACTGATTTAACTGGTAATTAGCAGGTTAACAATCAAGCCCATTTCACCTGATCAGTATTTCCCACCAGGTGGGTGATTACAGCATGCTGACTGCCTTGGCATTGTCTTTCTACGTCTGTGGATAGTAGATGGAGTCCAAAAAGTAAATTAGGGCTCAAGATTCTACTTAATTCTAAATATCTAAAACTGATAGTCTAGATTTAGCTCTTGGTTACAGTTTTGGCAATAGCCAGCAGGCAGTTCAGTAAGATGGTCTGATGATCAAAACAGCTACCAGATCTATCACCTCGAAGTGAGTGCTGCCTTATTTATTCCCATAAAAAAACCAGGAGCAGTGATGTTCTGTCCACTGACGGCTTTGTTAACAGCAGCTCTGTGGCAGAGTTCAAATGGTTTGAATGGGTCAGAGACACCCAAGGGAAGTACAGCTTCCACATTTGAAATATTTTGGGTGGTTTTGTATCAGTACCAAAATGTTTAAATCCTGAAGGATAACTTGCACCTTTATTTGGAGCACTCTGATGTGAACAGAATACTGCTTGACGTGGGGACTTTGACTGTGCCTTCTCTGTGCCTTATTCTCTGTGTCTGATGTGTTCAAAGATCGTTTGGATCATGAACTTAAACTTATGTGGTGATTTCCATGTACTAAACTGTGTTTTGGCAGAGTAGTGATATGTAGCAGATTGAGCTGCTGGTCGTGCCTTAGGCAAATGTAGTCGCCTAAAAGCACTGCTAGCCCACAAATGCACATATTGGAGTGATGCACTCTAATAATTCAGCTTCATACTTTCTCATCTTTCCTTACACTAAGACTTTTTAAAAAGTTCTGTGAGGTTTTCTGAAATGTAAACTGTCCCTGTGGAATATAGGACACTGAAGTAATATTAAAGAAAACACCTTTCCGCTGTTTTGAACCTTCATGTCACAGCATTTTATGTCACTACTTGGCCTTGTCTCTGTTCTTTTTTTTGTTTGCTCTGTGGCTTATGAAACACCCTCATTATCAGGCCTGTTCTGATAGTACCGATTCACTGGCAGCTGCTATTCCACGGGAGGATTTTTTCTTTTTTTAGTTAATTATCAAGAGAAAACCTGCATAGCATTATGAAAAGGGTAGTGGGAAGTATGGTATAGCCAGATTCATCTTCCTCTGCTACCAGTGACAATTCTTGTTTTCACTCATCTGCTGTGGTTCTTGAGACACTGAATTTGGAAATTTAGAGAAGTTTTCTGTTAAACTATCTGAAATAATTTTTTTGCATCTGTCTCAGCTGCTTTGTGCTACAATGAAGAAGTTGCTTAGAATACTGGTATGTAGGATCTTCACAAGTACTGAGGTTAGAGTTCTCTTTAACAAACTTGAAGCCAACCTTCTTATACTTCCTCATGCCATACAGAGAGAGCCATATACCTTTGTATATACTTGGAAGTGCCTGTCTCACCTTATCTGAATTATATTTCATGTTGTGTGCTTTGCTTATGAAAATTGCTATAAATCTGTTAAATAATGTAGCTTTTCAGGTTAGGACTAAACCCTTTTAAATCTGTGTCATCAGCAGCATCTTTTAAAAGATGGCACAAATGGTGACATCTGGGAGCCAATTCATCATTTAATTAAATTATCCTGTAATGAAATCTGCCTTAATGAGATTAATTTTAATTATTAATCGGGAGCTGACATGGACACAAGGCACCATAAATAATAAATGGGAGCTGTGTCTGGTCTGTTTCTAAGAAAAGACCTACTTTAGAAGAGCAGTGCTTTTCATGAAGCTGTGTTATGGGTTTTTTTGTGCTATCATGATGTTTATTTTGTTGAGTTTAATTTCTGTTTCAAATTTTAACACAGAATATTAGTCCTCTTTCTGTTGAGTAACTGTTCTCTTAATATTTCATTTGATTCAATCCATATGTAACCAGCCACCTTCATTCTTCCAGAAATAAATTCTTATTTCTGTAGTTAATTATCAGAAGTATATTTTAGAGGTAAGCAATGTAGGTGTGGTTTATTGAGGCTCTGCCCAAAACGTGTGAGGCTTTGGTCTGTGCTGTCACATCTATGTTTATATGCATTCATGTGCTCACACCTGTGCAGCTTCTCCCACCTTCTGCTGTAATGTACATCTTCTTGTGGATTACATTACTGTTTGTATTGTGAATGCTGTTTATAAGGACTTTTGTGCTTGGCCATAGCAGAAGTTTATCAAGGGAGCATGGATGGCATGAGAAATGATCCTTGCGGGTACCAGCCACAAATTCTCCACAAGTCTTACATGAGGAGTGAATCCTTTTTGCCTTTATCTCCATTAACAAGCAGAACACCACTGCCAAAAGTGGCACTCACTTGCCAAATGCAAACTGGTTCCACAAGTCCAGAGCTGACTATTTGCTGCTCACAGAGTGTTTTTTTCTTTGGTCTCCTGGGCTGGGCTCATCTGCCATCTGTGTTTGTTTTGAAGGAACTGCCATTTGTTTTAGTTCCAGCATTTCCTGAATATTTGGTTTCCCTTCATTGTCTCTCATTGAAAAATCATTTTGCTTCAGAAATAATCAAAAGACCAAAGTTAGAACAAGAGCTGTTGCTGCCGAGGAGTGTCAGTGACAACCTGCCACACAGAGCAGTTCCTGAATGCAATTTTTGTGCGCTACCATCAGCCTGGTAGCACAACCCATGTTTGGGCCTCATTGGATGAGTCAAGGAGCAAATACAGAATCCCAGAATGTACTCAGCTGGAAGGAACCTGCAAGGATCATTGAGTCCTAGGCTGAGGTAACTATCATATTCTTCAGTGGCACACAGCACTTGTCCCCAAAGAATTTCACAGCTTTGTCAGCAGTGGTGACTGGAGAAGGTAGCGAACTCTAGTACCACCTTTATGTAAACTTTCCTTCCTAGAAAACTGCACAGTCACATGATAACTATGTGGCTTTTTAGAAACGGTAAAGGGATTTGTAATCAAGTTCTTTACGCTGCTAGGTATGTGATAGAAGGTGGCTTTGTTTCTTCATCCCTCCCAAGCACACATAAACATACCATTACAGCAGCAGGACCTTATGATGATTTCTCACTTGCATCAAGCAGTGGAAAAGGCAGAAATAGCTAGAAATAATAGACTGAAATGACTTCCTCTCATTGTAGGGCTGTTGAAAATTATTTGTAACAGGAATTCTTTGCATTCCAGAGATTCTCTTATCTGTGTCCCATAGTGTTCTCAAGTGCCAAGGATTTTGGAAAGGACAGTTTTCACTCTTTTGTCAACTTTGCATAGATACATAGACAACATAATTGTTTACATAATACAGTTATGTCTGGACTGTTTCTTCTGTAGAGTCTATGCTATATGATAGAAGTAATTTAAAGTAATATACAGGATAATTATATCATGCTTTAAATGAGTACAGTATGCAACATGATTCAGGAAAATTTTGTAAGATATGAACTAAAGAAAGAAACATATCTCAGCCTAAAAGAGTTCTTCATCTCATTTAAAAGTAAATACTAAAAATTCTGAGGAAAAACCATCAAACCTTGAAGCATGTCAAACTCTTGATGTAATTCTTTTATTTATTTTTTCACTAAAAGCAGAAGATTGAATTTTTTTTTGTATTAAAATCTTACAAATTTCTCAGTATATGTAACATATAGCATATACTTCAATGTGCATAATTCAAAATGAACTTTTCATCCAGTAAAAATTTTCGGTCTCCCCTGATCCTCCAATTCCTCTTTTATGGAATTGTACAGAAGAGAGTTAAAAGGTTTGCATGCCTCACTGATGTCTTAGAATTCTCTCAAGAGAAGAAGATCTGGCTGATCAGTTTTTCTTGCAGTTTCAAAAGACATGCAGAAGTGTTCTGCATGGAACTATTTTCTGAGGACATTTGACAGGTTTGGGAGGAGAGGGTAGGTTCTAAAATGGATAAAGTTTTAATTTGAAGATTAGGAAGCTAGTGAAATGATCAAAAGAGATTGGGTGACATAACGGAAAGCATTACTCTTTTTAAGTGTCAGTTTAAATAGTTAACATTTGAAGATGAGAGGGTTAGAGAATATTTTAGACAAACATTATTATGTGATTTCCTTGTTCTTCCACATTTTCAGCATCTGCTGAAGGCAGGATGTTCAGCTCAATCCATATTTTTTTGGTATCTTGAACAGATCTACTTAGGTTCTTAAACAGGGAGTTGACTGCAGAAAAATTGATGTTAATTTGGATCATGTCTAAGAAGCTCGTGGAGCAAAATGCAATAGCATGGTCTCCCAAGCAGACTGCAGGGAGATCACACGTTCTAGGAATGCAGCGTGACTCACTCTGCTAGCACAGTGTGTATCCATTTGGGATCTGCATGTGCCTTCAAAAAGAATACCTTGTGCCTCATTAGAGGGGCTCATTTCGCTTGGTTCTGAGCCACTGAGCTCAGTGGCCAGCTGGCCCTTGTGCCACTGTGTTCTGTTCAAATGCAGGATGTACCACTGTGTGTCAGCAGACAGGTTTATTATTCCGCATTTGGTGGATTCCTGCATACATGTGTGCATTGCAGTCAAACTTTAAGTTGGCTTTGTTTTCCAGGAGCTGATCCAAAGCTCACTGATGCTTAGAGGAGTCTTCCAAGTAACTGCTGTAGGGTTTGGAACAAGTCGAATATTATAATATAGGCTGGGAACATTCAAAGAAAAGTCACAATTTCACACATGCACACACACACAAACTTAGATTTGTTCGAAGGATTCATTATCCAAAGGCTATGGAGACTATTTTGTTCAACAAACTGCACATAAAAATAGTTCTATCCAGTCAGAAGAGAGAAAACTCACTTCTGGCATGGTGGCTTGGCAATATCTGGTTTGGAGTGTGGGTGTGCACCCACACCCAGTGTGTCTGTGTTTGCAAAGTTGTCTGCTGATCCAATTCATTTGCGGCGTCCAGGGAGAACTACCATTGCAAGATTCCAGTGATCTGTGGATTTATTTTAAAGGTTGTAGTTTTCTGTTCATCTTCTCCCAGATGCATTCAATAGATGACAGATTTGAGGGTAATACTGGCTAGTCCTTATGTATTTAACACTCCATCCCATTCTTTCGTCAGGCACATACTGAGATCTGGACAAATGTTTAACATCATTGTTAAGTTGCAAAATTAAACCTTGGCCAGTGGGACACCTTCTACTTGGAAGACTGCAGCTCTGTAGAACATTCTGGTGTTCTTCTTGGGCAGGACAGCTGTAATGCTGTGCAATCCCCTAACTGCCTTGGCTCAAAGTCAAAACAATCCCCATGCTGTTAACTTAGCCTTCCCTTAACTGCTGAGCAGTGCCTGCTCCCCACAGTTCGTATGCGGATGTAAACCCTCTGCATTTGGACTTGTCCCCGTTTACCTTTTTTTCCATGTTCTGAAGTCCCAGTTGGCTCCTACTGAGTATAAAATATGCCATTTGAAACCATGTTTTCATTAGGCTTATCACCCTTGCATACTGATCTGCTTTTGATCTCATGGGGTCTGTGTCTGTTCCATAATTGGTTTGTCCACATTTCCTAATGTATAAATGGATAAGGAGATTTTAGGTGAGATATCTAACTTGCCAAGAAATTGGAATTTGTAAGTTCAGCCAATCTAGATTTCCACCCAGTTTCTGCTGTATACATGTATATGTAAATTGGTTTCAGTCACTTTAATTTACATACCAAAGAGCCAGAAGAAGGTGTAAGTTACTATAGGGATGGATAACTAACTTATTAATATGTGCTCCTTTCACCTGCTTATCCTTTCTCCTCACCCTACACTGTATCAGAAATACTTTTATAAGCTGAAACATTTAGTAACTTGAATTCAGAAATGATATGTATAAAGATGTAATCTACAATCTGTGAATGGGTGTGGATATAACTTTGCCTATGTGATGCTTGTAGAGTCATTCACACCAGTCTTAAGGCCTGATCTGCCATCCCAAGAGTCAAGGCAGGATCTGGCCTATGACATCCATGGTAGATCTGCTCTTGATTTTGGTGGTGGAAGATCAGATGCTGAAAATTTTAGTCTTTTTGTTCTTGTGAAAGACTTTGTAGAATTAACTCAAGTCATTCAGGTTCCTGGGGTTGCCTGGTTTCAGTCAAAGTGTTTTAAACCACAATTCTAACTGCAGTTTGAAGTACCCATCAGAAAAAAAGCCCAAGAGTTTATCTTGCTTTTTGTTAGTATTTTAAATTTGGATTTTTCTTAGAAACCTTCTCCTCTACAATATATTAATGAAACGTGTACTTGTCTCACATAACTCCTGAAAAAGAAGTAATTTTCTGGTCTTATTTAACCTCTGATTTTCAGTTTAAATATTTTTAAAAATAAGGATACTACATTTGTTATTTTGTAGAAACCTAAATTTGAACTAATTATTTTGATCAACCTGCAGTCTGGATGCAAATCAGAGCTCCAGACAAATGCAGGAAAACAATATGCGATTTCTTTTGTTAAAATAAGCCAGTCTTAAATAGTTTGAATATATAACAAAAAAATATTTTCATGCAAGACTAAAGGATTTATTAGATAAGAGAATTATTAATGGCAGATACTAAGTGAGCTAATCATCATATTTAGACAGATTTTCAAAGCCATCTGGATACATAAAGGTGTTGAAAGATATACAGAAGGATTTTCATATGTTGCAAATTAAATTAATTGCTGACCTGAAAAAATGAGTTTGAATTGACAATTAGTTTTTTTCCTGCTTAGATGCCTTTGAAGTTCTATGTACCAAAGACCTTCAAAAAATTAGTTTTACTAGTAAAGCTCAGCTCAGCTTCTAATTTTTTGTTCATTATATGGATTGGAAAAGGACAAAAAATTCCTGCTTTTGAATATCTTAATTGAATTCCTTTACATTAGAGGTAAAAGAACTTGATTTCCCTTGCTTTCCTGTCAGTTTTCCTGAACTGAAATTAAAAGTGTCTAGGAAAACTCATTTCTGTGCAGGTGATAACAAAATACTTTTCTGAAAAACATATAATTGCAAGGCGTTATCCATTATCAATTGTAAAACAATTACTTATTGGGTATAGTTAGATTTGTAGTTTCCTTCTTAGTCTTGAGGTATACTTAGACATTTTTCTTCCTATTTCTGTCTGAGATTAAAAATGGAAATTCTTGTTTATATATTTAATAATGTCTCATTAACATTTTTTTTTTTAAATCCTATTCACTCAGTAATTGTAGTAAGTTTTGGTGTTGGTATAGAACTGTGTAATTACAAATATAATTTGAAATACTTGAAAGCAAATACAAAGTATTTAAATGGTAGAAAATACCTGTACTTTCAAATGTGGCTTCTCTGACAGTTTTGTATACGGTAGACACAAGTCTTTTAGAATTTTTTGATACCTTTCATTATTTCCTCTTCCTTTCCAGGTATTTTAATAGCCCTTTGAAGAAACTGGCCATCACTTTAACAAGACAAGAGTTGTAGAAAGATAGCCATAGTCACCACACCTTTGGATAGTTTTAAACTAAAAGTTGGAGGGGCACATGAATCAGCTCATGAATCAGCTCTTCACAACCTAGTTACCTTCCAACCTTGTAAAATTTAAACATCAAGAAAAAATCTGGAGGATGCTTCTCTGTAATCTGTTGTATATCATAATATACCAATTGCCAATGGCAGAGGGACGGTCGTTAGGGTCCCTTCCAACTCAAGCCGTTCTTTGATAATGGTTATCCTGATTCATGCTCAAAGTTAGTGAATTTTAGTTGTATTTTATCAAAATATTATATCTTTGGGGTTTTTAAGTCACTCTTTTGCTCTAATTCCTTTGTGTAGATTCAATTAGTTGTATGTCCTTTTATTTAGCCAAGAAGTGACTATGAAAACTGTTTTAGTGACTGAAATTTCAAAACAAACTGTGATTTAGTGCCCAAAATTCCTAGCTAAATTTTAAAAATCTTACAGACTGTAACATTTTTGTAGTAACCATTTTCTGCCTTTTTTACTGTTAACACAGCTCCTGTTTGTATTCATTCTCAGTTTTATTCCCTTTGAGTTGATTTAGCCATCTGAATTTTCTCTCTAGCCTTCAGAAAATGGCTTCTGTTTAACTTAATTTTGATAAAGAACTCCTCAGCTGATTTATTTATTAAATTCTGAAATTTAGAAATCTGTAATATTTTATTAGAAAAACAGAGGTGTAATGAAAAACTCAATTTTCTATCTTCAACTTCTAAGGACCCCTGATTTCATCTTTATCTGTGCTGAGGAGGTACATATGATAAAGATCCAGAGAAAGCAAGACACAGAATTTTTATCATGCAGTAGGAAGCTGTATGATCTTTTCACATAGTGGCAAATGGAAGGCTGGAGTTAATGTTTTCCAAATGCTCAATGTTGATTGTTCATTCACACATATGTTCTTTGAAACAGTCCTTCAGTTCTTATTTCTGTTTGATTCCCTACATTTTGTTGAGGTGGTAGCTGTTTCAAGCTACTTGTCCCCCTCCAGAATTCCTCTTTGAGCTGCTGCTTAGGTTACTTGGTTGCTTGGTGCACCTCCAGGTCCTATTTGTATTCCTTTCTCAATAACCAGCTGTGAGACAATGTGTCCCTCTGAGCTTGAAAAGCTAACATAGTAATCTGTGGTTTTCACTCCCTTTTTGTCTATATGGTAAATCTTATTATAGAAACCAGAAATTTAGGTTTTGTTTAACTAAAAACTAAAGTATAAGCCTCAAGGTTCACAGTGTTGTGTTCCTTTTTCAGTAAAGAAAAAATTTGGTAGTGCTACAAAACTGCTCATCTTTTAAAATCTGATAAAAGAAGAGTTCATATAACTGCTTCAGGCATCTAACTTTGTGTAGATATTTAGCAAAGAAAAATTCAGGTTAATCCAACCTAGTTGGATTAACTTCTCATTGAGGAACCCAGGTTAGCTGATGAAGACATGTGGCTTCTGCCACAGTGGTGCATTGGGTTTTGTTTTCCTGAGTGCCATGGAGGCAGAGTCTCAGGGAGTCTCGGGACAGGACTGAGAAGTGTGCTATTCAGCAGAAGCAGTGGAGTTGTGTTGTAGTTCCCTAAAATGTGAGTAGACCCCTCTGCCCTGCCACCCTCCTTCCCTGATACTGCTCAGATAGGTAGGGGTGTTGGTACCCAAGGTGACAGCAGAGGTGACCTCACACGAAACGTAAGAAGGGTTACCCAGTGGGAAGTTCTGAGTCTCTTGCAATCTTTCTGTGCTGACACAGGAAAGCACAGAGGGACAGAGGGAGGGAGAGAAATCCCTGCCTCATGTTCAATTCTATTTGCTCAGCATGCTCAGGATTTGGAAGAATTAAAGAATTCCGATATGGAAAATGGAAATTAATAAAGATATTCAGTCCCCCAACCCTCCTTTATGGACTGTGACAGATATAGTTGACAGATGAGTGCAGTAATGTGCGTGCAATAATGACTACAATAGCGACATTAGGGCAAGTGATGCAATATAGGGGGTATTATGAGAAACCAAAATATATTTCAAACTAATAAAAAAGGAATATTTTTCTACCAACACATAATAAAGATTTGGAATTCACTGCCACTAGAGAACATGAAAGTCTCTATGACTGAAATTATTTAATGAAAAATAAAACATTCACAAATATTAAATAGTTTTGTCTTGGTCGGATAGAAATATTTGTGTTTCACAACAACAAATCCATACAGTGTAGAGGTAAGTTTGAACTCCTTGTCCTGGCAGATTGTCCCATAACTTCACCAGACCAGGGGCTGACGCTTGGATCTACTTTAAAAATGGTCAGTAACGTCCACTTTCATAAATACATCATTGTATCCTGTATTACCCAAAGATCTAATTTGGTAATCTAATTCGTAGTAGAGACTGAAGGCAGAAATATCGCAGTTGGTATCTTCTAAACTGAGATCTCAGCCAACTCTGGAGTGCAGCACTTACTGAAGAAAAAAATAAGTCTATTCCTTTTCTGTTGGTTCTTGCTCTACTCTCACACAGGAGTTCTTGGCAGAAGGACTTCACTTGGAACTGTTTTTTCCTACCCTGCCCTTCTGTGCAGGCATAGCCAGGCATTTATTTAATTTTTTCAAATGCACTTGGGAGGTTGTTTCAAATTTCCTTTTATCTCTCAGTTCTTTTAATACAGCATTTGTTCATTCACAGCAGGGACAGAAAGCAGAACTGCAGTTACACCCAGTAATAGGGTACGGGTTAGGGTTGTGCCCTGCTCTGTCCAGGTGTGACAGTTTTGGGCCAAATCACCATAAACCTTGCGTACATGCTTTTCCCAATCAGCCACTCTGAATAGGTGATACTGTTTTTTCTTGTAGTGAAACAGTTCTGCCTCATTTTAGCTACATATTTTCATTGCCAAGTTGCATATTTTCTCTCTCTGCTGTGCACCTTAAGTTATTTAAAATACCCCTTGGTATTTTCTAATATTCCCTTGAACTCTTGCTAAAACTGAAGATATTAATAGCTGATTCATTTTGAATTAATATATGTGTGCTTGAAATGTTTCAAATCTCTGAAGTAATATTTTCATGCACTATATAATTTTTTTTAGTAATATCTCAAGGTGTTTGCACATCTCTAGAAATAAGTGTGAGCAGTAAAGTCTCATTTCTAATTGCACATACTACAGTGTCATGTCTTTTTTGTTGAAAACAAGTGTTACAAATCTGGAAAGGAGAATAGACTGAAATCCCTGGTAGAAACGTAACACTTTTTCAATTCAGATTCCATTCTTGCGGTGATTTACACATATGACTAGCTGCACACTGTGAATTAAACGCTTTCGAAAGCCAGTGAGACAACTCACATGAGAAGAAATAATCACATGCATACGCTTTTTAATAGGTTATGCCGAATACTTGTATTGGCATAGAAATCAATATTTTGAAAGAAGTCATTTGCTTAAATGTGTATCTCCAAACCACTTTCTTGTATCCTAAAAATTGTCAAAATACAGTTATAGCTGTCCGAGAGAAGAAAAAGGTTTATCTGTACTCTCTTTGTAGGGCCCATGACAAGAATCACCACATTACTTTCAAAGTTAAATTGCTTCCACATACTACGAGGAAACACCATTACTGGATTTTACCTATATTCCATTTGGGTTTAGTGCTTGGCTCCCAGTTTGGACAGAAGTCTTGTTCACGTGCAAAATTTACTAGGATTTATTCTTTCATATTGTGTGTTCATTCTTTCATTTCAGTTCACTCCTTTCTCTGCAGAATAAAAATAAATGAAGTCTCTATATTTTATTCTCAGTCTTTAAAAGGTATTGTTTGATTGCTGGGAATGATGAAAAGTCCAGTTGGAGAAGGAGAATTCAAAGTACCCGTTTAGACCTTAATGAAAATTTTTAGAAGTACATTTTAGGAAAATATAAATTTTAAAGTATGCAATAAAAACCCCTCATTGTGGGATTTTAATTTTTTTTTTAAATTTGAAACACTGTGTAGGTAAGGTCTCATGGCAGTGACAGAAACCTGATTTTCTTAAAGCTGCTGAATCATGTTGCAAAATACTATGATTTGTGATATTTTATTCTTCATTTATATATGCAGATCTAACTAGTAGATAAAAGCAACTTATCTGCATTTCTGCACTTGTGTCCAGAAATAGAGATGACAATGTAAAACAAGTAGTTCTTCCAAATGCTTGTGCTGATGCTGAGAGATTTGTTATGATGATGGAGGATGTTTGCTCTCCAGCACTAGTCACTTGTAAGATGATCCACCTTTGAAGTCGTGGTAAAAACTCTGAAACACTATATTTTTGAGCAGGGTGGTGTTGAAATCTGTATCCTGATCCAGATTTTGCTCTCAAAACAGTGCAACCCCATTGACTGTAGCAGAATTGCAAGTGTGATGAGAAGGAAACCGGATGCAGTGAAATAAAACTTTATACATAGAAATTTAATTATTTATACATAGAAATACTAGGTAAAAAAAAAAAACCAAAGCAAAGGCCAAATTTTGCTACTGTATCATGGATAGTTTTAGATGGATACTTTACTCAAGGAGAGTGTTGTCATAAGAGGACATTAATACCATTGTATTTCCAATTGTAAATCTATATGTTTGAAAAATACTGAGGGAGTGTAGAGTTCTTAGATGTTCTACAATCTTGAAACCCTTGTATTGTTTAGTAACACTAAGTTACTCACTACACTGTAGCGATCAGTTCACTGCAATGATATTTTGGCAAAGCTATCCACATTCCGCTCCTGATTACTGGGGTGCATTCCACCAAAAAAATTATTAATGCCTCTAAAGAACAGAATATACCCCCGTATTTTACTGTGTTTCCTAGGAATAAAAAAATTAACTGAGGCTTTAGCATGGAATAGCTTAAAGCAAAGGGTGAATTTAATAAAATTGCAGAAAGAGGATTGTATTTTGCTTAAGCAATATGCTGCCACTGGAGAAGAAAGGAATAAAAGGCTGTAGTTTAACACAGCAGAAGAAGGAGCAAGCTGCTGAAAGCTTGGATAATTTGGGGATATAGAGATGTCACTTCCTCCCTTTGCCAGGCTGTGAAATTCTTTGTAATTCCCATTGGTAAAGCTGCCAACACAAACAAAGGCAAAAATGGAAACTTCTGTCCGAGTCCTCCTTTGATGAGTAAAAATACATAGACATTCAAGGGAACAAATTTGTCAGCACCATCTTACCCAAATCAAGAAAGCATACAGAAAATTTATCAATTTATTATGGTTGAAAGATTGTTAGAATTATGTTTTGTATGTCTAAAAAATGTGGAGTACTGACTTGTCTAACAGTTACAGTGTCATCCGTAACTTTGGGAGAAAGATGGCTGTGTCATACCAGAGGATTTTTTTTTTTTAACTAGCTGTTAGTCTCTTTATATGAAAAGACAGAGACCTCAATAGTTAGTATTGCTCAGCAGGACTTTCAGAGTATGGATTCTTTATTAAAACATTTGTAACATGTTGCATAAAATCTATAAAAACATTGTACCAAAAAAATGTTAAATTTATTTTTCTTATTTTTGATCTTTTGTTCAAAATGCTAAAGAACATTGGTAGGACAGTGTTTCGTAAGTGCCTGAGAAAAGCTGTTTCCAGTAAAGGCGAGTTAACTGACCAGTAAGATAGATATCCCCGTGGAATGTCCTTACATAGGGATAGAGAAAACCAAGAATTTTCACCACGTAACTCATGTTTGCTGTTACTTTTTACTTACGGCTCCCTTCCAAGTTTTTTATACAGAGAAAATAATTTCTTTATATAAGCTGACTGGCTTCCCTAAATTTATGAAAGATAAGCTTCGTTCACTCACAACCAGAGCCTTTGTCTGGTTGTGTTTAAGGGAGTTACTGTACAGGCAAAATTTTCTTTTTTTCTTTATTTTTTTCTTTTTTAAAGTTTTTTATTTTTATCAGTTTAGTTTTAGTGCATGCATAAATTTTGTCATGTTTCTTTGAAAGTTTATATTTTCTAAAAAAGGAAAATGGAATTTTTCTTACCTACTTACATATCAAGAGAAGTGTCCTCGGTAAAAACTGCTGACTTTATTAATCCTTTAAACTGAAGAAGGCCTAAAAGAGTTTATTTGCTAGGAAAGAGTCATATAGCAGATCTTTTCCAGAGTAAGTCAGCCATTCCTTAATTCCCATGCCTCCCCAGTCAGAACCTAAACACCATCTTTTCCATCATGCAAAAAGCACTTCCCCTACTGCACTAGATTTTGCTCCAGGCACAAATAAACAGTATGAGTCCTAGCACTGTGCCCAGAAAGGTCGGGATCTATTGCTGCTGCTCCCACTTTTCCCTGCCCCGGCACAAAAGTACTGCCTTGAAGTGGTTTGCATACCGCAGTGTAGGAATCCCTGCTTTGGTTGTCTCCAACCTGATATTGCTCCAACTTTCTGTTGAGAAGGTCCGTGGTTATTATGGAGGTGCCAATCAGCCTTCAAAATAAACAGTAAGTTAAAGCAAGGATACAGCCCTTGTTTTATGTGAAAATTCTGTCGTGCCATTCCTCAGACCATCATTTCTGGCTGTGTACACTGTAGTAGTCACGTGTGCACGGAGGGAGGGAGGGGGAATGAGGGAGGAGAGATGGTCTTGTCTCAGAAGCAGAACAAAAGCTGAAAAAAGTTCTGAGTACAGGCAGTGAAGAGCATTGTACACATCCAAAAAAATGAGAGATAAAAATGGACTGCATTTTGTGTACTCAGACTGGATGTTACCTAGAATGGGAGGCTTGACTAAGAGCAGTCAGATACGTAGACACTCTTACTGAGTGTCTTTGAACACATAATGGTTAAAAGGATAGAAAATGGGGCCTGATGATAAGGAGTTCAAGTCAAAAACTCTAAATGGTTCAACCTCTTCCTTCTCTTGCAGCTTTTGAGATCCATTTCAAAAATTGCAGCTCCTTCTGAACTTTCGCATACAGTGTCTCCTGTACTAACTTAAATAAACTTTTTATTTGGTCATAAAATAAACTTGGAAGATTATACTAGAGTTGACTCTAGAGCCATAAATAAAACTAACTTTAAGATTTCAGGGTTGAGATCGTATTTGTGCCCAGCACTGATCACTGAACACATTACTCGTCTTGATTGTAACTCCAGAAAATATGGTGATAAAAATGCATAATAATTAGCAGGGGTTTGGATGAATGCTCTTACCAATTTTTTTTTCCCTAGGATGCCTTTGAGAGATAGGGTGTCATATATCAACTTTCCCTTAGGAGAAATTATATGAAAAATCTTTTCACAAAGTTTGCACCTTGACTTCACAAACATTTTGTAAAGCTCAGATTTTATTTATTTGTTTGTTTCAAGTCAGAATTAATATCACAGATACTTAAAATGGCAGCGTAAATGAGAGGTAAATGAGTAATTTTTACAAAAAGATTCAGTGAAACCAGTGGAAGTAATTGAGATGGAGACAAAATACTTTGTTGCCAGTTGCCACCATTTTATTGTGTTGGTCATTAATGTGTCGAGTTAAAGGCTCGATATTTCAGTTTAAAGGCTGCATTGTAAGACTGCAGAAATAAATTGGAAATTACAGGTGCTGAGAAAACCGAAGACAAAATAGAAAGACCTCTAAACATTTATTTAAAAAGTGGTGTTTTAAAACTCTTTCAGGAATGTTATTTGTAGATATATGCCGTTTGTTGCTCTTCTAAACTTTTGTTTACTATGTGCAATTCTTATTTATGTTTATAAACTTTTTCAGTTACCACTGAAAATCTGATGTGCTCAGATGTCTATTTTTTCTTTGAACTTAGAATTTAGCTGGCTTCCATCAGTTTTTCAACTATTTTATTGAGATTTAGAATCATAGAATCATGTATCTGTCTTTCCATCTGTTTGCAATCTCTTTCCCGAGATTTACACAGTTTTTGGTAGCAGTTTCAATTGTGAAAAAAGTTCATGTTCTTAAATCCATCTAGTATCCACTGTTTTGTTATTGTTCTCTGTATCCAAGAAGAGTCTCTCTGCAAGGCTGAGGAGAATGAGGAGAGGGAAAGTGGAGGGGACTGTGATGGAACCACAGATTTTGCTTTAAGAAACCTCAGGGTGGTCAGTGCCGAGGCAGAACATAGCACAGCTTTAGTGGTGGCTGGAGAGTCTAATAAATAGTGTCATGTATAAATAGAAGTATTAGAATGGCAATGATTTTATTTTGATCCCTTGGTTTTGCAGACAAGTCCTGGAGCAGGCAGGAGGCACTCATGAAGTGAAATTCAAATGGTAGTTTTTCTTTCCATAAAGTCTGATGAATTGCCACAAACACAGATCAGAGAAAACAAACAAAACAGAAGTTACAAGTCAACAAAGCCATCTTGGAGGGGGTTGTAAATTTAAACCTAATTTAAATTTCTTGAAAAAGCACAGTAGTTTGGAACTGGGAATTTATCATTTATCTTTGAACTAAAAATAGAAACTAACAAGAAAAGGTAAAAGCAGTTGAGTTAGTTTTTTTGAAAAAGCTAGGCATGTTGGAGGCACTGTTATACCATCATCCATTCTATGGCTAAAATTTGCCACCCCCAGCGCCTGTGGTGATTTGCCAGAGCCAGCCGGCCAGGGAAATGTCAACAGACCCCAAAGATGGGAGAATCAGAGAGTGGTGCAGCCCTCTTGATCAAAGCATCTTCAAACCCCACTGAATGCAAGATCCACTAAAGAATTCAGGAACATACTTACTTGTCAGTGATCTTCGGTTACAAAACTGTTGACCAACCCAAAATCTCACAGGCATCCCTTTCTCCAGAAGTACCTCTACTTGCATTCTTCTTTTTGTGATTTTTATCATTCTATTGCTTGAAAAATACCCTGACTCAAAATGTGAAGTGGTTGTGGTGGTCCCCAGGATGTATTAGAGAAGGTTGCTCAATGGCAACAAAATCTGCTGCTGCTGCGTGTTTTTCACTGCAATGAACCTTGAGAAGTACTTCGCATCCTATGATGAAATCTGAAGGAATAGTAACAAAAGAAGTCACTCGCAACTTGGCAATGTCAGTTTGTGACATTTCTTAAAATGTAAAGGCTTGCTGATAAGCTTTTCTTTTTGGCTTGGTATTCTCTGTATTGCAGGCAAACAGTGAACAACAGCATCTAATACAAAGTTTAGAACAAGAAAAAATAATATCGAAAGTAATTTTCTCTACTGTGGCTCTAAACCAAGCACTTTTGGTTGCAGCACTAATTGAGAAATTCAAAATACTTAATATTTCATGCTTTCATATTTTCTGGAATGATTGCAATGTTTCTTTGCTAATATCTGCTGTTTTCCTTTCTGTTACATTTGTGCCCTTAGAATGATGTTGTAAATAAAGGGCATGAAGATGCTTCTGATTTATGTGTCAATAAAATACATCTCCCCCTTAGTTATCTCAGATTGCAGAGAAGTTAATCCATCACAGGGATGTTGGGACAGTGGTTTCCCTGTCAGTCAGTCTGAGAAAGGAGCACATGCTGTAGATGTAATATTTTTCTCTGGTCATCCTTTGACAGTACCAGCGTGTGCACCAAACTATGGCATAGAAATTTGTTATCACCTCTATGCGATAAACACTTTTACAAGTGTGTGGGACTGTACTTTGCCTCCAGGCATCCAGACCTGAGAAACAATAAAATTGTCTTGTTTAACTGGGAAAAGGAGGAGGGCTGGTGGTTGTTTCTTTGGTCCTTTCATTCTTGGTGTTAGTCTGCGGCAGAAGACGGGAATACAAAGGTGAGGTGGTGGCAGGGAGTGGCAAACAATCTGCTTGGCTTTGAAGCTGCTGACTGAGGACCTCCTGCACACAGAAGTGTGCAGAGGAAGTGGTGGTGTGCTCCTTAACTGTTGGTGGAGTCCAAGTCCAGGCTGGTTTTCCTCTGCCTAATGCCTGGTAGAAGAAGAGAAAAATTTTGTTCCTTATCTGCTACTGTGAGGTCTCTCCACTACTGTGAAGGATCTCTGCAATTCATTGAGTAGGACTGGAGCCTTGGAGTCCCCTGTTCATGTACATCCTGCTGCTTTCAGTCTTCTTTGGCAGCATTTACTGCAATAGCTTTTTCCTTTGTTTCCCTTCTTTTGGTGGTGAAAACCCCAACCAATCTCGATTAGCCATCTTCCACATCTGATGTGTTGTTTCAGTAGTTAAGAATGAGGTTATGCCCAAAGCTAACGTCAAAAACAACATCTGAAAGCTGATTATGTTCTCCCCAGTACTTTATATATGCTTCAGTGGGTTTTCATTGTCAGAGAGGTGGGCCTTCATTATGCCACATAATGCAGTAAAATGAGGATTACTTGGATTTCAGTGTGTGAGATTATAGCAGCTGACAGGCACCTGTTTAAGGAAGTATATTGTATTTCTAAGCACAAATATTTTATAAAAATTGAGTGAGATTTCACATGAAAAACTTTCATATTTAAACTTCGTTGGTAGGTTTAAGTACAAAGAAAAGGCACTTGGGAATCTGGATGGATGTATTTATTAGTGGCCCTTATGGTCCTGACAGTCCATTCTAATAATAAAGCATGGAACCTGTCAAATGATGGCACAAATATCCTAATCTGAATTGACATGGCTTTCTAGCCCCGTTCATCAATCATGTTTTATTAGCTTTAGCAGAGCCAAGCTGCTATCTGTCATTTTGATGCTGTAGTGGTGACAAAAAATGGTGCCGAAAATGTGCTACAGGTGTAACTTTCACTCAAAGAACATTTCTGAGCAGCAGTCAGTCTTGTGTTTGCATGGGGAGAGAGTGCCATCTTCAGTTTCACATCCCCACTGAGACAAGGCTGAACTTCCTAGTGCTGCCCGATGGCTAAGGAGTGAGGAAAAGTACTGGTAGAAATTTAGAATTCTTATTTTTATAAAACTTCTGAAGGAAAATACTAAACACCATTTTCTTGTTCTCATTTTAAGATACAGTTAATTTAGATCTATCTGTTGTGATAAGCATCTTGCTGGGGCTTTATTCTTTTGGTTTGCAGTCCTGCATGTAGAAAACAATTGCCAGTTGTATCACAAACCTCTTGTAACCAGTAGCACTTGTATGCCTAAAAAATGAGAGCTAGGAGGCTCTACACTGCTGTGGATGCACTGTGTTTTGTAAGAACCATCAATTCCATGTATTCTTTCAGCCCAGAATGGACTTAGTGTTTTCACTGGGGTCCTGGCACTTGACCCTTGTTTTTCTTGGCTCTGTATCATTTTACAGCAGAGCTCGAGGACACTCCTCATCTTTTGTTTCCAGCATGTTAACATATTCAAGTAAATATTCTCTGGCACAGGCACATGCATTATCCTTCTGGGGAGTATTTGTAAAAGTTTTAAATCCAGATCAAACAATGGCATCTATCTTCCTTCCTCTTGAATTTCTTTTATTCACAAGATGAATGTTGCTGGCAAAATTCTTTGATCTTTAAAAAGACTTTACGTTGCTAATATTCACAGACAAGGTAAGCACTTATAAATACCTGAATTACTTGCAGAATATATGCCCAGGTATGACTTTTCTGTATATTTTAACACTTAATAGGGCTTTGCACAGTAAGGAGCAGATGTGTCATAGCGACAGCAGGCGAGCAGGGACCAGGAAGGTGGTTTCATTAAAAGAGCCTTGGGATAAATGCAGCACATTAGATACCCACTGAAAGACAGAAGCTGTTGATGGGGTGACCTCTGAATGCAAGTCATCTTACTATAAACAGGAGGGTGTGGAAAGCCATTGGACAGAGCCAAGCTTGTTTACTATCCAGATCTCCTCCTAGTTAACTTAAGTGACCGGGCTGTGCTAGGCTCGGCATGACAGTTCAAGGAAGAACAAAGTGTCTTCAGTATTCCTGAGTTTAAAAAGTCCTAGCTGACTGATGCAAAAGCTTTTTGGTCCCGAAAATCTGCCTGCACACCTTAGCTGCTCTACAGTGGAAGTTAATTAGCGTGAAACGTAACAGATATTCCCTTCATTTTTTTTGTCGTGGAAACTGATTTGCTTATCTGGGGAACTGGTTTCTGTTCTTCAGAGACTACTGAGGTAAGGTTATGACGGATTTTAATTTGCAATGTTGATGCAAATGTTGTTTACTGGTAAAATGGGAAATATAAATGGGTATTATTTCCCATTCAGATTCTGTTCTGAAAAGGAGATTTGATTTTAATTTCTGTAGTAGCAATTTCAAACTGGTTTTGGAACAAGGTATTTGTTCATGGTGGCTCTGACTACAGGAGTTTTGATAGGTCACAGGACTGGATTCATCAGGTTCTTTCAGGAGCAGCTTTTTTTTAACACAGGAGGTTACTTTTTAAGTACTGTAAGAAATAAAATGTGTTGTTCTATAACTTGCTGCAAATGTCACATTTTGTCAAATCCGTGAGCAGTTCCTTAGTGTGTTATTCAATAACATATTTATAAGAGACACTTAAGGTCCAGTATGCTGAGACAGGTGTCAGGACATACGTTGAATTCAAATTAATTAGCCCTAAACTACAAAAACTGCGGATGCAATAAAATAATTTTTTTCCTAATATTTCATTCAAATCCATTTAGTTAATTTCTAAGTTGATTAGACATGCATTTGGAACAAATAATGCTGAAGTGTAAACATGCTAAAGCATCGGTCCTACCTTCTCCAAAGTTTGCTCTCTCTCTGTAACATTATCTATTCTTTTTCATGCACTTTGCAATTGAACAGACCATTTTTTTGAGAGTAAATTGTAATTAAAGCTTTCTTCGGGGAACCCATGTGCATGTCCTGCTGTTGTAGTCAGATGCTGTTCCCTGCCGTGGGGTCCGTACAGCAGCAGGAGCAGCAGTGCAGAGGCTGCCGTTCGAGCTGGCATGGGGATTACTGCTGCTTAAAAGTCTGTTTCATTCAGGGAAACTCAGGAGGGGTTCGCTCTGGGAGCGCTGTTTTATTATCCTAGAGCAGCAAACGAAGTCCCAGGAAAGAAAGAGCAAGGCAATTTGGTCCAGCTGTAAACAGGCATTTACAGCCATAGGGATCTGTAATAGGTAGGGAACCTCTTTGGAAGAAAGGTATGATAAATTCTTGCAGCCAGTAAGTTCTTAGTTTTTGTGCCTGTGGTCTGGTAAGCAGCAAGCGGCAGGATCCAGTTACGTGTTTCTTTTCTTGGTCTGTTCACTGTTTTCTGAAATACGTTTCAGCTAAACAGCTTTTGACTGTCTTAGTACCTTTTGTGCTGTTACAATTTCTCAAGTAAATCAAATGTAAATTTGAAAAGGATATGTAAATCAATTAATGTTTCAAACCCTGAATTAAAAAATAGTTCTTACCAAAGCATTTTTCCAAGATAATTTGATATTTATAAAAGTACTTAGTATATCTTATTGAATGGTACAGCAAATCAAATAGCAGCAACCTTGTGTCAATGTGGATAATATCAAGCAAAATAACTTGAATTTGGCTTTGGAAAATATCTGTATGTTTGTACATTTGTGTGATCGTGCATGCACCTATATATGCGTGTTAGAGTGGGCATACAGGGAAGCTGATTAATCTGGTACAGAAATTAGAAGTCAAGGCTATTTTCTAAAACGGAAAGTAGTTTGAGAAAATGTCTGAACTTACTGTCAAATAGAAGAAGCAGATGAAAGAGCATGCTGCATACCGTCTCGTTCACATGCTTACCTATCATTTTTATCTTTTGTTTTCTGTTGTTTTCTTTGCAAATAGCTATACATAAATTTTATTGAATTTACAATTACTTTGGGAGAATAGAGGAAATAATTAGCACTTTAAGCACTTTATTCAGTTTTAAGCTTTGAATTGTAAAACTTATTTAGTGAATGTTATTAACAAGGGATTAAAATTTAACATGTTTCAGTATTTTTAAATAAAAGGAAAGCATGGCTGTATTAAATTTATATACAAAAGGTATGTGAGCAGTTTACAGAATTTAATGTTGTAGCTAATATGCTACTTATTTCCTTTTTATATTTTATTTTATTAAAAATATTTTCAATCATATTACTGGAAAAAAAATTATATACATTTCAGCAATAGCTTAACAGCAAAGATTATATCTATGGGGTTTATTTCTCTTTGCAGTTTTCAGTCATTGCTCTGAATTAATACATAATTAAACAGTATTCAATTATAAGTAAATATCTGAAGAAAAGGTGAAGTTTTTTTAAAAAGCTGATTTTAAGATGGATCCCATTTTAGCTCCAGAAGGATGAAGTTAAAAATACACATTGAAGAACCTGGACTGATTTAAAAAACATAATTATTGTATTGCTTGCATTGGGTTGAAGAGAAAGTGGTAGGCAGAGACCCAGGATAGTAAAATTTCCATAATATTTTACCTAGGTTTAATTGATGATTTACTTCCTAGATATTGAAGAAAAGTCCTTTTCTCATTCTCATAGTGAATCTGTAATTGTTCTTCACATTAATTTCAGGGATATTTAAAAGTCATTAACTGACCTCTACAATCATGTAAATTTGGCTGCTCACCTGGTATAACTCATAGTAAAACCTTTGGAGGATAAAATAATCTGAAGTGCTTTAACATCAGCAGAGATTCTGTGTGTATTGTCTGTGTTTATTCGCACACATGCACCAAAAGGTGCTTTTGTGTGTTTACATGAACAATTGAACAGTTAATTTTATCAAGGGTTTTCTCATGGATAAAATGAATTGTCTCATGATGAGATTTTCGCTGTACTTGAAGTATTTGTAATGCTATTCCAGGTGAGCTCTGTGTTCTATTAGAGTCACAGCTAAGAACCAAATGTCCATGTTGCTCCGAACATTCAAAATGTTAGCTCCACTGAAGCGCAGTTTAAGTTGATTGATACTTGGATTTTAAAGCAAATAAGGACTAATTTTTGCCCATGGCAAAAAATCTTTGAAGTTTCATGCCTGTGCCGAGGCTGGATTAGCTAAGTGATAGCACCAGGGCTGGGACTGTGACCCTGTTGTGCTTGGCAGGTTGTGATAAATGGGGGAATCTTTCTTAACCTTGTGGCCAAAACATTCCAGGATCGGGTTGGGGAGACAGAAGAGAAGGGAGGAGGGTTGAATGAGCCGGAGACGAAGGACACTTGCTCACTTGTCTGGAGTAGGGGAGAATGCGCAGACTCTTGCGGGAGAAATGGCTGCAGATGCGTTGCAAATACACTTTATTGCAGCTGCTGGGCACTGCCCTGGGTACATGAAATTCATCCGTCACTATGAAGCTGTCTCTTTATTTTTGTTTTGAATGCTTTGAGAGTTTAGGGAATCTTGGTTGTTATATTTTCCTAAACTAAAGAGGTTTTTTGCTTTAATGCTTGAGATGGGTATATAAAACCATCCAAAATAAATTGGAAGAATTCCTTATTCCAAGTAATTGCCTGCTGGCTAAAGAATTTACTGGAAGACAGCAAATATAAACAAAATGGTATGAATTTGGAAAAAAAACCCTGACAAAGTTAATTAATTGCTTCTGGAAAGCTAGTTCAACTATTTTGTTTATAAAACACCTTTAAAATTAAAACATACTTTCAAATATTTTAAAATTATGCATTTTAATACAGCAGTATTAATAATACAAAATGAAAATCTCTTTCGATATACTAAAGATCCATAATGAGATGTAACCAGTCAAATTTTCAAACCTGAAAAAAGAGACAAAATTGGCCTCCATGTGAGCTGAAATATGATCTGTCAAGTGGTTCTTTCTTGTGGCAGTGTTTTAAGAGCTGTATTGCCTCTGATGTTGTCCCCCTTGGCTAATAATGAAAAATATATTATTAGCTGATAGTTTGGGATTTATTTACATACTTTATTCTGTAAATACAGCCATTCTGACTAGTGCTAAGAACTACAGCATAACACAAGTGACAAAACCAAAATTATGTACTTTCTAATTGTGGCTCTTGTTGTTACTAGTATACAACCAAATGTGTATTGTATTCCCATGTATAGATACAATTAATCATTTATTCTTTTATGATTAATTTCCCTCAATGATGTTTTAACCCTACCATATTAATAGGGTTTTTAATGAATGTTGTGTTGTAAACGTTCATTAATATTTGAATAATCAAATCTAAATCATATGTATGAAAAGTAGTCTCGCTACATTGGATTTTGCTTCTGTGATGCTTACTAGCACATAGTAACTAGAGTGCCCATTATGTGCAGTATATTTTCCTATGTATTTATTAGAAAGTATTTTTTCCATGGTTTGCCTTTGCTAAATTATTGTTCTTTTTCTTGTACCCCCC
>VZTI01002282.1:746553-759296 GCA_013397865.1 Struthidea cinerea | reverse complement strand
CCCTTTTTTCTTCCTTTTTTCAAAGGGAGCCAGGCCCATCCTCCCAGCTGCAGAGAAAAAGTGTTCTGTGAGCTCTGAGCTATTAGGTAACCCAGGCTGAAACAAAAAGTGCCATTGTAGTGTGGCATTTGCCCTGCCTGACCCACCAGTTAAGGGAAGGCATATTTCCTTCTTTCATTGTACACAAACAAACAAAAAGAAAAAAAGGATGCCAGTTTTTCCCACAGCGCATACATAAATGCTTTTCAAAATGTAGAAGTTAGTACTTTACAGGTTCCAATCACTTAAATTATGACTTGACTGTTACACCCTCTGATATTTTTAGTGCGCTTGTGCCAAAGGCAATTTAAAATGTGTTTCAAAAATGTTTGCAGGTATAAAAGATTTTAAAGACGCTTAGAGCTCTGAACTGTGTGAACCCATTAGTCATGTTGCAAAAACAAACACATAGGAAGCACTTCCACTAGCAAGAAATTACCAAGGAAGGAATGTTTAGTCCCCAACGATAGCATATGAATAAGAAAATTGAGGAGTTAAAGTTCTCTCAGATTTTATCAATTCACGTCACCTTAATGACACCTTCATTCTCTGAAACATCTCAGTAGAAACACAGATTCATATGGGATAAAGCTTTCTGATTTATGTTTTACAAAGGCTTGTGTCAATGGTAAGACTGTACAGTGTACCCAAAATAAACTATCATTATAGTCTCACTAGAAGTATGAAAAAGGCATTTACCTGGATTGATTAAATTCCTGTTAACTTCAATGAGTATGTGATGTGCACACCAGCAAGAGCTCTAGTGTGTCACTGCTCATCATTCCAGCCTGGTGAAATAAGATCAAAAGGAAATGCAGTGCTTCTTTGCAGCTTTTTGGGCTGTCCGTGGACTGATTCCTCGTTCACCCACACTGTTCTTGGCAGCAGTTTGTATGGAAAATCCAAAACGTGAGAGTCATGAAGATTGTCTCAAAAAGTGGAAGCATTTAAGACTATTGTATGCTTTGTAAGTCATAGCTCCTTCTTAAAATTATGAGGGTCAGTGACTGGTTCAAAGGAGCTGAGGCTCTGAAATGTGAAACTTCCATGGGAGCCATCTCTCTCCATTGTTATAATCAGTGTTGCCAGCAAAGAGGATTTAATGGAGGATGTCATGAGACACACAGGCTGTGTCCCTCTCTCTTTGGCAACACCATTCCATTTCCTCAGTGTTTCCCAATTACCTGCATTTCAGCAGGTAGATGGAGAGTTGAAACCATTAGTCACAATTAATTTGGTGCAATTCCTCTCTGTCTGAAATAAATGACTACTCTAGGTCAGGTGAAATACATCTGTATCTTTCTGTTGGATGTAAAGGAAGCCTTACATGACAAGCCTAGACCTATTTAGATTCTGAACTGTAGGTATTTAATACTAAATATATCCCTTCTGGATTAGTTTTCCTTGCAAGTTAGGTGTACGTCTCATAGTGGTGCAGACCAGAGTTACTACTTTACTGGTCTGGAAAGAGGAGGGCAAGGCAGGAGGGTAGCAATGGTGCATTTCATCGAGAGCAAATCCATCTTAGGAGGGGAAAACAGAAGTGGTGGTGGAACAGCAGTGACCTTCCTTGTTCCCATCCCTGGCTCTCACCCCTTAGAGGCATGGAAACATATCTGATGTTTTCGAATATGAAGTCTCCTCTACCGTGCTACATCACATGCAAAGGTCAATATCAGCAGTCTGCTTTAATACTGAAAACTTTTAAATAATTTGCACTTCCGTTAAAAACACCAAAATGGCATATTCAAACCTCTAATCTTGTTTTGATTAGAGTTGTCAGTTTTGGTTGATGGCATAATGATTTCATTACTAAGAAAATAGAAGAGACCACTGAATAGCTAAACCCAGTTTAGGTGATGAGCAGAAATGTTTCCATTAGAGGACTAGCTCATACAGACTTTCATCAAGAAAAACCAAACCAACAACCAAAAAAATCCTTTAATAGTGAACTTTAAATTAATTAATGCAGCATATTTTCCCTCATTCTTCCATTGCAATCAGAACTCTTGTTTTCAGATCTGCTGAAATATGACAAATCTACTTCAGGATGTAATTCAGTTAAAATACAGCTATGTATAGTCTTTGCACTGTGAAAAATAGGGGAAAAAAAATCAATTTTCTATTGCTTCAAGCTCTTTCACTCAACAGTAGCATCAGTGTGTGGGTTTTTAACTCCATCAGAAATGTAATTAAAATTTGATTGTGCGTAAGTATGTAGTTTTACATTTTCAGATAAATTTTAATTTCATTTAATATTGCGTTTTAATACAAACTTTAAATTATATAATTTTATTATTATCATCACTAGGTTTAAGTAAGTGAAATCCTTATGAGATTTATGGAAGTGTGGCAGAATAGTGAATTAGTGTGAAAAAATCGGTTCAGAATTTGGGATTATTTAGAATTCTTTTCAGATGTTTCTCTAGGTCTAATCAGCATCTGATTTTGCACAAGGACCACTGAGATTTTGTCTTCACAGGACAGTTGGAGTATCATTTGAATTTAGTCATCAAAAAACTGCTTCATTCTCAATAATATTTGTTTGGTTGTGGGTTTTTTTTAATTAAAAGCATATGTATTTTCTGCATGGCTACAATTTGTGACTAAATCCCAGCACTGAATCTGTAAGCAAGCCCTTGCCCTGTTGTTGTTGGCCAAGCAAATGACATTATTAGTTTTGTGGTAGTAACGATGTCATGGCAGCAAATCTTTGGCAAATTGTATATACAAAGGCATTGTAAAGACAGTCTCTGATAAGGTTTTTGTTGTCAAGGTGTTTATAAAACTCCATATAAACACTGTCAAAGTCAGCATCTAAAAAACATTTGAGGAGAACTACTTTTCTTTACTATTTATCCTCATCGCGGTGCTACAAATACCCTGAGCCATATTCTTCTTATATATTTCCATCAAATAGTTCCCCTGCCTGTGCCATCCTCTCCTGGAGTTGTTCTACAGACATAGTCCCTTCCCTGGACAGCAAGTAGAGGTGGGTCAACTTTTCCCAGAGTAGTTTGCTGTGGGGACTCATCCAGGCAGTAGAAGTGCCCTTGCTCTGCCCATACTCCAGAGCAATCACACAGGCTGAGCAAGCACAAAGATGTGCTTTTAGATGTCCTTGGGTCTGCAAAAAGTACTTTTCTTTCTTCATTCTTGTCTCCTTGATGCTAAAGCCTCCACAGCTCCATCATGCATAGCTGCTTCCTCCAGCCCAAAGCACTGCAGGCTCTACTCAGCACTGTTGCACACCTACTGATTTAGGAGGGATCCTCAAGGCCGTAACTGATGCAGTAGATGAGGGAACTCAGCAGATTCATTGCCAGAATAATTTAGTGCTGATGTGGCAAGATTTTTCAGCTGTAAGTGTTAGAAGGGATTTCTCACCTGTGTTGCATTATGAGTTTAATACATTCTCCAGTGTGTGTGTGTGTGAACACCTCATAGAGCAGGACCATTTCATGGTTTAACATTTAGTGTAATGGGTCCAATAAAATCATGTTAAAAGATGTTAATGTTGCAAAGAAAAACATCAGAAGCAAGGAAATGCCAGAATTAATATGGCCTGTGGAAATTCAGCCTCTTATGCATTATGGTGCAGATCTTATTACCTGACATACTAGGCTTTCTAGGGGGTGTCTTTTTCTTTTCAGTGAATGCATAGTTAGATTTTTCTTTTAATGTTCCTCAGTCTATCTTTGTTAAACATGAAGCTTCCAAAGCCCACACTTAATAAAAAATCCTTCATCATATAAATATTTATCATATAAAAACCATATCAAATATTTATTGCAGTTCTTTGGTGCCTAATAAATGCATCTCTTTTTCACAGTGCCCTCATAGTATCAGACACTTAACAGTGTTCATATTTGAAATCTGCTGAACCAAGTCGGAGGTGAAGGTAGAAATTGTATAAAACATTGATTATTTTTTCACCAGTTTAAGCCAAATGAGACTTTCAATTTTCTGCATAAATGTAACATTTTTACACAGTCTTCTAAGTTCTTCTAAGAAAGTGCAATTTCCCAGCTTGGATCATTAATTAGTTCTTCAGTACAGCTGCAGTAGCAGGACTAGTCCATTGCTCTGGGCAGACTGGTCACTAATGACTTTTGTAATGAGTTTCACAGGTATCTGATGAGTGCTTAGGCTTGTGTTTGTGGTGTTAGTCCCAAATCTAGAAGAGAGGAGAGCAAACTGTGGTGTCCACTTCAGCCAGTCCCCATATTCTTCTACTGTCCACACCCCACCCCTACATCTGTCACATTTTTTTTCACTTTGCTTCTGCTCTCCTTCAGTTTTGCCCCCATCAAGAGCTCATTCTTCTTTTGTCCCGATTTCTGTTTCCTCTCCCTGTTCTTTTTTTTTCTTTTTTTCCTCCCTTCATTTGAGTCTACAGGGATTTTTTTTTCTTTCAGGACACTGCATGGGCACCCTGTACCCAGGGTACAGCCCAGTACAAAGCAAAGAGGGACAGTTTTGATAATGTCAAATTTCCTCCTGGCATGGAGTTCTCCCGGCACTCAGAAGTAATCCCAAGGCTCATACAGCACCAACATCTTTGAGATGGAGACTATTCAATGCAGAAAGGATCTTCAGAAATTCAGGGGCCAGACTGCAACAGGAGTTCTCTAACAGTGTGACAACAGGGCTTTTAGAATCTTACAAACTGAAATAAATGTGGGCAAAATTTCACAGAAATTATAATTCCTGGGTATAGGTACACCTTAAACTCTCCCCCTCCCCTTTCAGTTTTGGGATTTTGCCTCCAACTTTCAGGCACTGAAGCCAATAAGCAGCATAATGATGTGACTTTTAAAGCATGAACACAACAGTCTGTTCTCACAAATATCTGTATTTAAAGATTTTTAGCTGAAACCTTTCAAACATTTTGTAGTAGGCAACCAGAGTAGGAGAGTTCAGTGCAGTTCAACAAAATTCAAACTGAAGCTTACTCTTGTGAATGACTCTCAACATTCATTTAACTAAAATGGTGAGAAAACCTGTGTAAACAGAGAGGGGGGAAAGAAAAACAGCAGGAGTAAAGAAAAAGGTTCTTTTTATAGCATTTACACATGAGAATGTAAATAAATGTGGTGTTAGTGAAAGTTAATTATTTTGAAAACAGCAAGGCAGATTAAGAGGTAAAACAGTGCAGCTGAAGACAAAGGAAACAATATTTAGTCTTTGATCAGAAGTTTTCACAGTGATTTTCTGTTCACCTTCGAGGGTGGCATAATTTTATGAATAACGGAATCTGTTTTGCTACTTGAGTAGACTTGAAGAGAAATGGTGTTCATTCCATATGGCCACTTGAAAGAAAATCCCATGCCTGTTCCTCCTTTCAGAAATAATATTTTTATTTATTAAATCTTTTCTCTCAAAGAGGGACCCTAAAGATACACAATGAAGTTTACATTTAGTCTCAGAGGAGAAGCCAAATCTATACTCTGTGCTTCTGCACATTTCTTCAGGTAATGATCATAGATGAACTGCATCATCTATGTGCCAAGCTGCAAACCTGAAATAGTGTACTTTTTGAAGTATTTTACTTTCATTGCAATATTCTTAAATTAAAAATACCCACTTTTTTTCTCCCCAAGTTTGTTGCATCGCGCAGGAGGTGAGTCGTTTTGATACAGTTGGTCAGTGGCTTTTCTGCTGTGAGCTTTCAATTTTTAGCAAACTTTATCAGTTGGGTTTTTTGTTGTTGGTTTTTTGGTTCTTTTTTTTTAGTGTTTACCAATCAGATAAATATATATATATATTATATAAAGCATAAGCTTTCAATTGCTTTGTAATGTTGGTCAAAGCAAAATGCAGCAGTAGTGTGAGCTGTAGTAGGACAACTCATCTGTGAGTACCCAATTACTGCATCTCTCACCCCTGCCCAGGAAAACCAGGGGTCTTAATATATTCTGTATGTTAAAAGTGCTCAGATAATGTTAGTGTGTGTTTGTACTATCTTCGGGCTTCTGTGGTAGCTGCCCACCACAGGGCATGCCATCACTTTGCAAATTCTGGGGGTTGGGATGTCTGGGTGACGGTCGGACTCTCCAGCAGCTGGTTAAAGTCAGTGCTTGAACTTTCCTGACCTGGGGACAGAGATCTGAGCCCCAGTGCAAATGTGACAGAGAGTGCTACTGGTGGCAACCACAGAACAGGAAAGAAATAGGAAAGGAATATATAAATGCCAGTAAATTTGAGAGCAAGGAGATAGCAAAAATGTGCTGGAAGTGAGTGTATGCTAAAGGGACATGGAAAAAGAAGCTCTACTAGGGTTTATGTTTAAATAGCTACTAGGCATACACTTAATTTTTTAATTAATTTTAATTATGTTATTGTATTTTATAGTTCTAAATACATTATGTTTTCAATAATTTAAAATTATATTTTAGATATAATTTTATATATAATTTTATAATATTTTATAAAACGAAAATATTATTTTTCTGGTCAAATCCTCTAACTCAGTTGAGACAATCTGCTCCTGAAAGTACACACTTCCTGTCAGCCTCTCCTGTCAAGGAGAGGCTGTTGTAATTTCAGTGTCTTTAAATGATTTTAAATATATTTTTTGAACAGTTCCCTATGATATTGACACTCAGGAGACAGTATAGTAATCTGAATAAATATTTCTCATGTTTGTATATAATGCACACTGAAGGGATTTTTCATTGTAGGTGGTCATGTGCTTATGTATCTGAAGTGTTTTATTGTATTTCAGATCTTCGCTACTTCAATAACAATGTGGTTAACATAAAACTATAGCAATGTTTGCACCTGAACGTTTATGAAATAGTGCCTGTCAAGTTTGGGTTTATGTGAGCCCTGACTGTGTCTCATGCTCTGTGAGTGGCTCATCTCTGTGAGTGGTGTTGCATGGCATTCAGCTGAGGGATTTAGAGAAAATATTTAGCATTAGCCTAATCCTTTTTTCTGTTGGAGCCGGTGAGTGTTTTGTCATTTGTCAGTAACTTCAATAGAAGTGAGTCACAGTCACATTTTTTTTCTCTGAAATACTTTTATAGTAGCAAAAAAGTATAGAAAAGTTTCTTGATGCAAGGTATCCTGGGACTTGTCATTGAACTTGCTGTTTGTAGAGGGAATGTTTTTTGTATTGTGTCTCTCACACCAAGTGAGTCCCAGTGAGTGATATTTCTAGGTGGCTTGAAAACTGGAACTTTTAGACCTCCCACAGAGCCCTGGATTCTGCATTAGCAAGCTAGCGAGCAAAATGGTTTTTTCCACTGCTGAAAATGCAAGTAATTTAGGTTACCAGAAGGTAAAATTAAATTTTTGCTGGAAATCATGAGGATCCCAAGGAGATACCTAGTCTGCAAGAGAGCAGTTTTCTATTTGACAGTGATGGATTTTATCACCTCCAGTCAGTCTACGGCAGTGTGTTGTGGAGATCAAGTTGGAAGCTGAAATTCCTTTAATGTACTTATATATTGTAACTATGAGTGAAAACGGTGTATGTGTTCATTGATGCAATAGGAAAACATAGTTAACATACAGTTAGCAGATTCACAAAATGAAAAATACCATATGAATTATTTAACTAACAGTGCACTTTGCCCCAGAACCTGGTGTTTATTATTGTGAGCTTTAGCAGGAAACAGAAGCAGTATCAGTTGGGAAAACATTTCTTGGCCAAGCTGAGAGCAGTATGGCTTTCTCGTTTCAAAGAGGGGAACCTGGTTCTTTGGTTTCTTTGTTCCTAGTTAAGACTACTCCCCAAGCTATTTTAGCTGAGCGTTTTACATACTAATGGAGCCTGGGGAAGTGCAGTTGGCAGCTGTTCATGGGATAATAATGAAACACACTGTTTAGTACTGCAAACTGCTGCTGTAAAGTGCGGGAAGTATTTTATAGAGATCATGGTGAGCAGAGCAGGATCCGCTTTAAGTTCTGCTGTAAGCGCATGAACGGAGAGCAAGGAAGTTGTGTTTCAAGTGAGAGTAACCAGCACTGCTCTGCTTTTGCAGGTGAAGAAGCCGTGTCCAGAGTCCGATGGTTCAGAGCCGCAGAATCCCAGGTACAGTACTGGAGGGCCGACGCCAACTGACTGCGGCGCGGTGATGGAGCGCGGATTTGTAGCATCAGAGCCCCGGAGCCATGTTTTGCACAGAACGAGTGGTTGGATCAGTTTTAATGGTTTTCACTCTGAAAGGGTTTTTTTTTTCTTTTCCCAGTCAAAGATGCAGCCTAGCGTCTGGGTTGTTGAATTTAGATGATGCCATAACACTGAATGGTCGCCTTCAATCAAAAAAAAACCCCCAACTATTAAATAGTGCAGGGAAATCTGTGTAATCAAATCTCACTTTCTTCAGTTATCCCTTTTCTGCATACCTGAGTCTGAAGTTTATTGAAAATATGGTTTATTTCAAGTGTGGAAAATTGATTTTTTATTTAGGAAAATTCGTCCTTACCGAAACTTCTTTTGTTTTCACATGTGAAAAACATACTGTGTTCATAAGCTGGTAAGAAGCCATACATTCCTTTCCAGCCCAGTCATTTCTAATTTCATGTACATGTAAAAAAGGAATTGGGTTTAACTTCCATGTTTCTCACATGTATGTATGTGTATGGATAATTTTGAGCAAGTGAAGTAGTAGTTGTTTTAGATGCGCATCTTCCTGGTGATTAGTAAACTGGTGGATAGTTTTCTTCAATTTTTAGTAAGTGCTTTTTGTCTTTGTCTTGCTTCTGTATAGAAGATTATTTCAGTGTCATAAAAACTCAGAAACTTTCATTGTGAGGGGAGAGCCACAAAATAAACCTGACTTTTCATTAACATTGTCACTAAAACTCAAAAAAGTTAAATAATTCAGGGTTTTCCCCCCAAACTCATCCTTAACTATGTCTTAGCTATGTTCCTTAATTATTGCAGCAGGATTCTCTGGGGGTCACCTGCAATATTCAAGGCCATTATTGTATCTGTGGCTTGAGCTGCACTGTGCACCATCTGAACTTCTTTGATTAGCTCATGTCTGTTATTAATGTGTCTTTTCACTTAGTTTGGTAAGAACTGAAAAGGGAAGAGATGGTTCAGATATGCTTTCAGTGTAGTCAGAAGCAGTTTTGACCAGGACATCAGTGGAAACATGCTTTGCCCTTCAGTACTCATAACTTCTAAATGAAAAACATATCTGCTATGATGCTGCTTTGGATTAAAATTTATTACAAAGGTCAAGCTCTTTCTGAGTATTCTGACAACATGGAGAATCCCAGCTTAGCATAACACTCATATATAAGTGTGTAGTTTTAAGTGCCATGATTGCCAAAATGAGACTATTGTGTCTCAAGCCCTTAAAAACAATGAATTCCAGTCTGATGTAATTTCATCAAAGTGTGATGAAAACAAACTGCATCAAACCTGGGCACCCAGAATGCAATGTACTGTTACTATCTCTGCACATCAGGAAATTTCTTACAGGGTGTAGTTAAATTCTTCATATTAAGTCTGAGGAATTAGATACTTTTTTCTTCCAAATGTGCAAGAGAACCCATGTTACAAATAGTCAGTCTGAAGGCTAAATCTGGTAGTTTTAAAGAAACTGCATTTTCAAACAGAAACACTTTTTGTTTTGAGCTCTGCAGCCTCAGTTTGAGGATATATCAGGTAGAGTTGAAGTTAGTGTTCCTAGCCTGAGCATATGCACTGCAGCATATACAGCCTGAAGTGGGATTTTTTAGTCACAATATGAGTTTGGTGTTGGAGGAGAATCTCTGACAGACCTTGGGCTGGAGCAGCACTAGAGGGCTCTGTGTGGCACATCACACTTCAGAGCCTGGAGCAAGGTAATTCTTCTCTAAACAAGGCTTAAGTGAAAACACTGTGCATAAAATGAAACATCAGCATAAAAATGAATGCTGGAGACACACAGCCTTACAGAATAGCTCCTGGCTTGGGACCTAAGGCCAATATCATTCATTTATTTAGCTAGCTTTATAGTCTGTTAGTTTTGGATTTGAAACTCTTACAATAAATGCAGATGGAAAGTGTTTTTACAGTAGGGAAGTAATTAAATTGGGTGTGGGAACTTTGTCAGGAGAATTCTTGGAGTGACATGTGTGTATCAGCAGATTCTTTGTCTTGCTTGGCCTGGGCTTGTCTCTTAGAAAGAAACATTCATACTGCAGATGTGACTACTAAATTTTTTTAAGGGATGTACTAACCTATGCAGCATATCAAAAAAATGCTTTTCAGAAGTAACCAGTTATACAAGCAGTAAAAATCAATCTCACCAGCATTTATTTACAGAAAGTGGTTGTTGCCGTGACAGGTAAACTGCACAGAGGGGGAGGGAAATGTAGTTAAGAATTGAAGTTATGGTGGATAGGCGAGTTGTAAAGACAAAAGGAAACATAAGACTCTTCAATGTCACTGACAGGCATTTTGATTCACAAACAGCTTTGTCTTACAAATTCTGTCAGAGTTTGTTGGGAGTTATTTTTATCAAATCCCTATGAAGGGGTTATGAATACTTCCTTTTATACCTAAGTGGTGACATTATACCTTGTGGTGGTGGTATTGTGGCTGTATCACTATTATGGCATTCTTTCTTCATAATTGTGAAGTAAAAATCAAACTCGCCCTGCAAGCCTGGTTGGTCGTCCAGTCATGCAAAATGCTTTCTGGGGACATTGGTGTGTGACACAGAGGCAGTGAATACATGGGACTTGCCGACTGTTCTACCACAAGTCTGGAGCAGGCAGGAGTAGCATGATGGACAACTCTGACATGCTGGCCCTGTACCAAATTCACTAGCAAGGTTAGGGAGAGAAGTTCCTGTGCTCAGAGCCTACAAACATACATTGCTCTTAATTTTCTTATATGACGGGTAACTTCAAAATGGTATCAATCCCGAGTGTGCTGAACAGCTCCTACGTGAATTTTAATGTCTTACAAGAATTGCTGAAGTCTAGAGCAGTGCTTGAAGGATAACTTGTTTGCAGTTTTGAACGACCTGCCTTTTTACTTAGATAATAAAAAAAGCCATTTTAATTCTAATAAGGAAGCATTGTTGCCCTAAAACCTGTAAGCTACACTTAAAGCCTCATACCATGTGACCTGTGGAAATGATAGAATACGTGTGATTTTGAAGTCTGGTAAAATGATAAATACCAAGTCCCAAGTTCCTGCTCACACTCGGCAACAGCATGTTCTATTTGGCCACACATCCCAGGGCAGCATCTTTCTTTGACACAGCAGTCTGCTTGATGAACGCATCTCTGCTACCCCCAAATCCTCCTTTCCATACCACCAGGCCTGCCAGAGATTCCACTGTAACACCAAAGTCACATCAGTAACTGAGGTATGAGAACAAGTATCGGTTTTTCTGGGCTATAGAATGAGACAGGGAGGAGAGAAATGAAAGGAGGGAGGGGAAGTCACTGCAAATGGAAATTCAGCAGGGTCTTCTACTGCTTCCTCAAAGTTCACTGATTATAGGAAAAAAAAAAATCATGGTATTTTACCATCTGGAGAGGATAGAACACTCTGTAGAAGAAAGAAGAGATTTTTATGACTGTTTAAACACAGTTTCTTTTTTTCCTGGAAGGGTAAAGGAAAACGGCTGAATATTTCACATACTATCCCTCTTTAAACGATATTTATATTGTGATGAAGATATCTATAGGAAGAAAGAGAGAACTTGAAGATTTTGATGAGTAGTTTTGTAAGTTTGGGATAAAAGTTAGCTGACAAATCAACTTAGGAAAATACATAGTGGTGTCAAAAATACATTATTTGTGTATTTGAAGAAGAGCAATGGATCTTTGTATTAGTAAGTTAAAACTAAGCCCTGTAGAGCAAGAAGCCCTTCCATTTTATTGCATGATTTTTACTACAGACCCATGGATCCAATATTTCCAGTAATATCCATTCTTCCTGGCTTTTCCTTTGCAGACTTTTTAAAAAAAATTCTATAAGCAAAGGAAAAGGAAATGAAGCCAGTCTTAAGCAAATCCTCACATTTAAAGCTTTATCAGATGCTGTAAGAACAGTGTAAATCACAGGCACTATAGTTACTGGACTAATGCCAGCTAGATGGGGTTCATCCCCGTGTGTTACCAAACTACAAATTCACCAGTGGTGGTCACTGGTAAATATTGAATCCTATGCACTGGCCCAGTTGCCAGATAAAGCAGTTATCCAAAAAAGAGCACAGGGACTTTTTATGAGTTTAAAAAAGGTCTCCAATATTTCAATTTAATATGGGTTTCAGTGAAGTTATTAGCATAGATTGCAGCTGTTAATCAGATGATTGCTGTCCTGTTCTTCAACACCCATGCGTCTATGTGTGCCACCACATTGTAAAAGATACGAATTCCTGTTTCTGTTTAATCTTAAAAGTCTCTCTTAAAGCTTTTGAATGAGATATAGGCTTTCACATTTTCTCAGTGGTCTCACTTTGATACCTACGCATAATTTTTCATTGGTCAGGATACAGAGTGCACATACATGTCCAGAGACATTATTGTCATTAATGCGTTCACAAGTAAATAGATGTTATTGAATGTCAGTGAGAGCTACCACACTTTTCACATTCGCTTCACTTGACCAAAGTTTGTTTCCTCTATAGTTTGGGCCACTGTTGTGAATGCAGAGTTCACTATGTTTACTGTAACTAAGCTATGCTAATGCTGCATGTGTGCGTTACCAAACAGTGTTTCCATGACCATTCATACACCCA